>JAJMKP010000038.1:0-79023 GCA_030569295.1 Taiozyma yuanshanica | reverse complement strand
TACTACTACTACTACTACTACTACTACTACTACTACTACTACTACTACTACTACTACTACTACTACTACTACTACTACTACTACTACTACTACTACTACTACTACTACTACTACTACTACTACTACTACTACTACTACTACTACTACTACTACTACTACTACTACTACTACTACTACTACTACTACTACTACTACTACTGAATCCACGGACTGATACTACCTGCCAGAGAGTTGTGAAAGTAAATAAGAGGAAGAATGAAAAAAATGTCTATATATAGGTGTTGTGCTTTGTTCAGGTTTCGAAAAAGGATGCTGTGAAGCCACCTAACTATACCGCTTTTTGACACTCAACTACATGGTTTATCAGCAAGCTCGTATTCTCATCAAATTGAACAAGTAATTGGTGTACAATCAGAATTGAAATAGAGACAACCGGAAAGGTTTTATCAAGTCTATCAGCCTGGTTCATGACACGTAAAGGCAGAAAAAAAATATACCAAATAAACCTTTTGGTTGCAAACATACAACTTCAAACATCAGTAGAAGTCTGGTGTTGAGCTTGTTCTGGATTCTCCAAATTTGGATCTTGTGTTACTTGTGGTGTTTGTTCATCTTTGCTTTCTTCTTTTGAGGAATTTTCTTTAGCTAATCTTTCACGCTCAGCAATTTCTGCCGCAGTTAAGAATCTGCCACCTTCACCTCTAGGTCTTCTCATAGCATGCTTATGTCTAGACTCATGTAGATAAGGCCTTCTACCTCTTGCAACTTTCAAACTTTCTTCCAGTTTTGCTCTAGCAACGCGTCTTTTCAGGATTCTATGATATTGTTTGGCATTGACATAAAAGGGTTGCTCAGCAGGTTGTTCAGGCTCTCGAGACAAGTTGGAAGTGATATAATTGGAAGTTTCGTCGTTATCATTGTTATTGTCATTATCATTATCATTATCATTATTACTATTACTGTTGCTTTCATTGTTGTTATTGCTGTTATTAAAATTCAAGTTCAAGCCTGGGATTGATGAGAAATTATTCGTGAACTCTTCATATGTAGCTGGTGTACCATTTTGTGAAGTATGACTCAACGGGGTAGAGACTTGTGAATTCTCAACATTCTGTTGTGCTTGAGGGTTGGCCTGTTGTTGAGCAGAGTTGAACTCATCAAAGTTGTTATCTAGTGTTGAAGAAAAGTATTTCTGATTCTGGTAATATTGATTATTGTTATGTATCTGAGTGGAATTCAACGACATTATGGGTGAACTGTGGATGAACCAGATAGTTTAGTAAACTTTCCCTTTTGCAAATCAACTATAGGCCTTCCTAGGGTTTCACCAAAATCGATTCTGACGCTTAATATCCACTATTTTGAAAACTGATCACTTTTCAAACGAAAGAAAATGACGACTTCAAGGTGTAGATGATTTATTGTTGTTTATAAATTAATTGAAGGTGTAAAATTTCTAAGTATTTTTTTTTTTTTCCTTCTCGAAGAAAAACATTCAGTGAAGCTGCACGGAATTCCGAGGGCTGTTTCCCCGGGAACTAAACCGGAATTTGCAGATCGCTTCCCATTGACATAAGTGACACGACTAACTTTGGCAGAGTATTTTTCCTCTTATTTTTTTGCCACAAAAATTGAGAAGGTGATAAAGATAAAATGTGGGAATCAGGGGAAGGTTGCTTGGTTTCACCGTTTTTTTTGTCTAAGAAGCCAACAAACGAAAATAGGAAATAAGAATAAGCACATGAGAGAAACAATGATACAGAAAAGGATCATCCACTTTAACACAGATGCCAAAGAAGACCAAACTCAGTCTTTTATGATTGGTAGGGCTTCTAAAAAGGAAGGAAATGAATCCAGATTTGAAAAAGAGGATAACTTATTGCTATTGGATGGAACTGTTTCTAAGAGACATGCTGTTATTGATGTTTCCACATCTAAAGGAGAGACTTCAGTGAAAATTACTGATTTGGGCTCTCACCATGGCACTGTTTGGAAAGATAAATTATTATTATCAGGTGCCACTGTTACTTTAAAAGATGGTGATTATATTGGTTTGGTTTGCTCAAAGAAATATCAGACTACACAATCAACTGTGGACTCGATTGCTGAATGGACACACGCCCCACTGAACTGCTGCAAATTCCAATTCAGAATTCAAATTTTAGCACATTCTGCTATCTTTGAACTGGTTGATGTTAAAAAGGAACTGTCACAGGAAGCTGAAAATATTATGGATTCTGACTCAGTTGAAGAAGATGTTGGCTCTATTGAACCTCAATCCCTGGATTATGATCCCACTGAAGAAGCTGAATTCGACTATGATAATGATTACGATTATGATTATGCCGAGGAAGTGGAAATTGATCCGGAAATTGAGGAGCTTTCTGCAGGAGAGGACGTGGAAACCTTTCAAGACGACTATGAAAGGTATTCAGGACCTGAAGTCGAATTTTCAGAAGATGAGGTTATTGAATCATATGATATATCAGTACCAGAACCAGAGGCTCTTGATTCTACATATGTGGAGAATGAGACAACGGAAGAACTACAAAATACCAACCTGGAAGAAGTTGAAAAAGAGTCAGACGTTGATTCAACATTCAGTAACAGAAAAAGATCATTCAGCGAAGTTGATGAAGATGTGGAAGAAGTTGATGCTAGCATTTCTTGTCAAGAATCCAAATTTAATGCTGGACTATCAACCCACAAAAAGATGAGACTTGTTTTAGTTCCGGAAGATGAACTCAAGAACAACAGTATCAAGTCAAAGCTTTATGCTGGTTTAATTGGTGCTGTTCTGGGTGGTGCCTTTACCTTCGGCACGCTAGCTTCCATTGGTAAATCATTAAGTGATTCTATCTGATTTGTAAATTCTAGGGTTCAAGGTTACAGGTTTTGGGGTTATAACGTTTCTAAAGGATATGCAGTACTTAGGCTTTACAGGGTATGGTTGATAATTTCGAGGTATTAGGGGGATATGTTTGTATTTTTAACCAAGGTAATTTAAACTGATTTTAGTTCCTGTAGTTGTGGAAAAGTGTGCTCTAATCGAGTCTCTGAAAGAAAAAATTAATCAAAGATTTAAGCATAAGCAATTCCAAATGAAGATCTGAGGATGAATAAAAAGCTTCGGGTTAAATCTTCTTCTTTGTATAATTATATCAAGTTTAAATAGAGATATGATGCTTCGAAATGCTGGTGCTCGGTTTGGTACCCGAAAACTCATCCATCGTCGTCATATTTCAATTAATGCTGAGCTGCGGGAATCATTACTGACTGCTAGAGAACTTCCTGTTGTGGTCATTGGTGGTGGTCATGCAGGGTGTGAAGCTGCTGCTGGTGCTGCTAGAACTGGATCACAGACATTTCTAATCACTCAGGACTTGGAAAAGATCGGTACTTGTTCTTGTAACCCTTCTATGGGTGGTGTTGGTAAAGGTACGTTATTAAGGGAAGTTGATGCTCTTGATGGTGTTGCCCCAAAGGTTGTTGATAAAGCTGGTATTCAATTCAAAGTGTTGAACAGTTCCAGAGGTCCTGCAGTTTGGGGCCCAAGAGCTCAAATTGATAGAAAAATATATATGAGAGAGATGCAACAGGTGTTGAATAACTATGAGAACTTGAATCTATTACAAGGTCAAGTTGAAGATATCATTATCGAGGAATATGAAGGCTTACCATCTGAGATTAGAGGTTTGATCTTAACTGATGGGTCCATTTATAAGACAACAAAAGTTGTCATAACTACGGGTACGTTTTTAGGTGGTGAAATCCACATCGGTTTAGAAGCTTATCCAGCTGGTAGAATTGGTGAAAAGGCAACTTTTGGTATTTCTAAGACTCTAAAGGATGCTGGTTTTCAACTAGGTCGTTTAAAAACTGGTACGCCACCAAGATTATCATCAAGAACTATCAACTATGAAGGTTTGGAAGTCCAACTTGGTGATTCCCCTCCTCAAACAATGAGTTATATGAACAATAAAGTCAGTATCGACAACCAATTAGTCTGTCACGGTACTAGAACCACGCCGGAAATGCATGAACTGTTGAGGCAGAACTTGGATAAATCTATCCATATTAGAGAAACTGTGAAAGGTCCTAGGTATTGTCCCTCCATCGAATCTAAGATTATACGATTCCCAGAAAAAGAATCACATAGAATTTGGTTAGAGCCTGAAGGTTTGGACACTGATCTTGTATATCCAAATGGTATTTCCGTTACCATGCCTGCTGACATTCAAGAGCGGATGGTTAGAATGATTCCAGGTCTGGAAAACGTGACGATGGTACAGCCTGGCTATGGTGTTGAGTATGATTATGTTGATCCAAGGCAACTGCGTCAATCTTTGGAAACTAAAATAGTGAAGGGATTGTTCTTAGCAGGTCAGATAAATGGTACTACTGGCTATGAGGAAGCGGCATCTCAAGGTGTTGTTGCAGGTATCAATGCAGGTTTGAGTTTTCAAGGTAAACCACAATTATTGCTGAGTAGATCAGATGCTTATATCGGTGTTTTGATCGATGATTTGATTACAAAAGGTGTCAGTGAACCATACAGAATGTTTACTTCAAGATCAGAATTTAGAATCAGTGTCAGATCTGATAACGCTGATTTGAGACTAACAGCGAAAGGTAGGGAATTGGGTGTTGTGCAAGATGACAGATGGAGCAGATTTTCAAGAGATTTAGAGACTATGAATAACACAATTGAAGAAATGAAGAAAACGTATTTGTCCTCACATAAATGGAGCAACCTACTAGGGATCAATGTTGGTAGTGATAGTTCGAAGAAATCTGCTTATGAAATGCTAAGATTCAATGATGTCACTGGTTCAAAAGTTTTACCATCGTTAGGCCCAAAATTTACAGGTGTTCCAAAGAGGGTTCTTGATAAGATCGAAATAGAGGGGAAATATTCGCCATATGTCCATAAACAGCGTGATTTTATTAGAGCTTTCCAATCCGATGAAAAATTGCTGCTTCCTTTGAAATACGATTACACATCAATCCCATCTCTAAGTGCTGAATGCAGAGACATCTTGAATCGTGTTCAACCAGAGACCATTGGTCAAGCAAGAAGAATTCAAGGTATGACCCCAGCTTCCATCTTTGAATTATACAGACTGATTAAGACCAAACAACCTGAAATCAGAAACGAAAGAGCAAATATCTCCATATAAGTGTTCTTTTATTACGTCAATTTTAATGATCTACCATGTACATATTATCATCATCAATATATTAATGCATTCATTATTCTAATTTTGCAACATTTCTTCGTATTTCTAAAACGTCTTCTAATGGTAATGCTTCATCGGCAAGCTCCAGAAATGTTTCAATTGAATCACAGAACCTCTGCCTTTTGAAAAGAAGGTATAAGGATTTGATATCGATAGTTTTCTTCGACGCATGCTCTGTGTATGACTTTAGATCTTTGCTTATCTGATCCAAGAATAAATCACTCGTGTCAGATAGTACTTGGAAGCACGCCGCGTTCAATGGTTTCACCACAGCTGATTTGGCGAATTTATTCAGATTTCTGTTGGAGCCTGAGGCTTTGGAAGCTGGCTTTCTCTTTCTTGTGACTTTTTCGGGCACATTTGGTCTCTGTAGCTGTGGTGGTGGGGTCAGCGATTGTAGTGGCTCTTCATCTGCGAATTGGATCTGTCGGCTTGGTAACTCATGCAACGGTTGATATTCTGCTGCATCCTGGAGTAAGAACCCTTCGTCCGGTACTATTCCCTGTGGAATAGCAATATCTGAATATAGTTGTGACCCCAGCATAGGTGATACTTTGTCGTTTTGTGTAGGTGATTCATGCTCATATTCGGGTGTTTGATAACCATTATCGAGTTCGTCACCATAGAAATCTCTCCTCCACTCAGGAACTGCATCCTCTAGCAATGAATCTGTGTGACTATCTATTGGCTGTACTGGAGGTTGAAGGGTCGCAAGGGAGGCTCCATGTTGGAGCAAGGACTTGTTGTTCAGGTCATCGTCATCATTGTTTCCATCATTCTCGGTCTCTTTTGATTCTTTCTTTTCACGTACAAGGGCTCTTGATAACATTCGAAGAGTGTTCTGCGGAGTCATGGTCACTCTTCGACTTCTTCTGGGAGTCACCAGACTTGCAGAGACGATAGTGGCTCTTCGTCTACTTGGTGTCCCGACTGGGGTACGCGACTGTCTTCTCGATCTCGGTGTCGATAACCGACTGCTTAATCCTTTTGTCTCCTTGAAGAGTTAGTAATAAGGCTGGTATTGATAGTTTCATTGTCCAGTACGTACTCTCTCCGGGGTGGACATTTCACGTCGCTTTTCTGCAGTCTCCTTCACTTTTCTTTGCGTCTGTTGTTTCTCTTTGATCTCGATTGTTTTTGTTTATTATCGACATATCCGGTAAGAGCCACATCTCATCTCATGAATTTTTTTTTTCTTCACATGATACAAAAACAACTTGATAACCCTTTAAATTACAAAAGGAAAGCAGAAGGTAATAGAAAGAAAGATGAGTGCTGCTGCTGATGACTTAGATGATGGTCTAGACTATATTGTTGATAGCGAAGAGGAAGTTCCTGCTGTTGCTATCCGTGAAGAGGAATCTGAAGATGAACATGAACTTATTCCGCAGACTAAGAAGAGAAAGAATACTGATGATAAGCTAAAAGAAAAGAAGAAGGCAAAGATGCAGCAAGATCTACAGAAGAAGAAAGAACTGGCACTTAAGAACTCAGCAGATCTAGCACATGAATTCACACAGATATTGATAAAACACCAAAAGGACTCTACACAACTTGATTACTTCAAGAAATCAGACTTTGTTGATGGTTCAAACTATAAAAATCCAAGAACTCTAGACAATTTCAAAGATTTCACAGACAAATATAACAAAGGTTTAACGATAATTTTGGCCATTTCAAGAGTCAGAATTGGAGATTTATATAAAGCACTAGGACCAAAATCAAAAGCCATTAAAATTGGTAGAGGCTATGATTCCAAGATTAGAGAGGATACAAAATATGTGATTGGTACGGTGGAAAGGATAAATAATATGAGTTTTGAAAATCATGAAATCAAATCGATCATTCTAGATGCTAGTTATCAAGACCAAAAGACTCACTCCATCGTTGATGAACCAAAACTAACCGCATTGTTGAAAAAGTTCGAAGGGACAAAGATTATTTTGTACTAATAATGTATATTTATAGATCAGCTGAGTTTCTTTTAGAAGAACTTGCGTAGAGACTGCAGTATCACCATTTGTCACCCGCAGAACAAGTGATCGTTTTCTTAACAGTAATGTCTTGAGCAAGAAGGATAAACTACCAAGTAATATAAATTCGATTGTAACATCTGCTCAGATACCACATGCACCCGCAAAAGATAGTTCTCGTTTGTTGGAGCTGGCGTTATCTGCATTAACGCCTTGTGATACTAAATTTAGAGCATCTTGATATAATTCGGTATACGAAATACAAGTATTAGAGCACCTTAATAGTTACCAAATCCACAAAGATCGCACCATTCGACAGTGTAATTCATTAGACTTTTTTTGGAACGTTTCACCATTCCCACCTGTCTGGATTGCAACCTCCAAAGGAGGACAGTTTTTTTATCGCATTTGTTCGAAATGTGATTATCAGTAGCACTTTACTTGGGTATTAGACTTGACATATTGATAGCCAATCAAAGTTGTTCAGCTCATACCTCTGTTGACACATGATATGGACATTTCTTCAATTAGTTTAGATTTATTAAGATTAGAAGATGAGCATGGCCCTTGTACGAAGGGATAATGACTCTGCCCATTAACACGGTGTTTTTTTAAGTAGCCTCTCGCTATAATCTGGAATTATAACAGGCTACCATTCTCGTCCAAGCAGGTGATAGTGGTGTGATTGAATTTTGTTTGCACCATCTGATGAACGACCAAAGTGATTCTGACAGTAGAATTGTCCTGTTTGATATTGTTAGACTGCACCCAGTGGTGCCAAGTCAGTTACAGGATTAGTTTGACTATCATTCGAGCCAACGAAAAAATGACAGAGCTAATTGATAGCCAACAACGAAATTACAGCGTATCAGCAGCTTGTGGAGGCTGAACCTACACCTTTGATCTGTTGGCGGGATGCAGATGGAAATTATTCAGCCCTTCTTCGTTCTTTCTGAGCTCCCGGAAGCCCGACTACCAAAGCAACTACCACCCGCCAGATCTAACAATCTGCCAATGTCTAGGGTAAACTGTATCTTATCAGTGAATTTATTCCTCAAGTCAAAGAAGGAGATTGAAATCAACTTGATACTTTTTCTACAGCAATTGGCTATAATGGCTAGCCACTTATTGAAGATCTATAAGAGGTTTCTAGCTGAAGTCAGAGAGTCGTCTTTTGTTTGTTGCGTTTGCAGGCAAGAAAGCAGCAATCAAAGCTTAGTTTTAAAGCCTCGTATATAAAGTGTGTATAGAAGAACATTCTTATCAATCGTGGCCCTCCCTGAGATCATCCTGGCGTGTCAATTCCCCTTACAGAAAGTGTAGGCGGTCTTTTATTGAAGCTAACCACCCGGACTACCACAAAGTCTGGAATGACTGAACCCAAAACGAACATCATTAACTGAAGAAAATTGTGGTGGATTTTAACGATAAGGATCGTGATCCTGGAAACCGAAGTCTCTGTTTGAATACTGTTTCGAAGGTTATATATAGCAAAACCTTGAAAAATATGGGGTGAAATTTCATCAAAAGGGCCCCTGTCAAAATACGAATATTATCAATTCTACAGTGCTGGAATTGATAACCACCTTTTTGAACGCATAGTCAATTTAGAGGAAGAAACGAATCAGATGGCTTAGGGATTTCCAATAGTTTATTCTTTGCGCATTCTTGCATCCTTATCAAGATTTTTCAAATCAGATACAGTTTCTCAAATTTATGTCCAGTCTTCATACAGCCTACTACCTGCTTCGATTTCGATAAGTATGCAGGCAGAGCCCTATATATATATATATAAATCTCAATCCAGTCAAGGTTAGCCAAGTTGGACTAACTTTAACCACAATAGAGAAGCTAGTTCCCTTATACCCTTCAATTGCAAATATGTCAGATGCTTCATTGATGGAACATCTGTCTCATCAGCCGAACAATATTCACAATGTCGTCTCGAGAAGTTCGGTGAACCCAGATAATATTCTAGCTGATATTGGCTATCAAGCTCAGCTAAACCGTGGGCTAAACACTTTCGAGACTTTTGGTATCACATTATCTATCATGGGGTTAATGAGTTCCATCGCTACTACTGCATCAATTGGGTTGACTGCTGGTCCAGCTGCCTTCACTTGGGGTTGGTTTATTGGTGGTGCTTTTATCCTAGCTATCGGTTACTGTATTGGTGAATTGGCATCTGCACTCCCTGCCTCATCTGGTCCTTATCTATGGACCTATTATTATGCACCAAGAAGTTTAAAATCACCTTTGAGTTTTATCGTTGGTTATTCAAATGTATTAGCCCTTGCTGGTGGAGCATGCTCCATCACTTACGGTTTAGCTGTTCAGATTTTGAGTGCAGTCTATATCGGTAGAGATGGTTCCTTTGAAATCACAAATGCCAAAAGTTATGGGTTGTTTGTTGGTTTAATCATTGGTGCATTGTGCATCAGTGCTTTGCCAACCAAGATCATTTCCAAGTTCCAAACATTCAGTGTGGTTTCTAATAATCTTTTGATTCTTATTTTCCTAATTTCATTGCCTGTTGGAACCCACAAATTTTCTAAATTTAACGATGCTAAATTCATCTTCACAAAGCTAACAGATGACACTGACTGGACAAACGGTTGGAGCTTCTTCCTATTCGGTATAATGCCTTCAGCTTGGACAATTGGTGGGTTGGACTCTGGTGTCCATATGGCTGAAGAAGTTAAGAACCCAGTTAAGGCTGTTCCAGTCGGGTTGTTAGCATCAATTGGTGTTTGTTGGTTACTTGGCTGGATTATTTGTATTGTGATTTGTGCATGTATGCCATCAGATATTGCTGGTGTTTTAGCTTCTCCATCTGGTCAACCAATTGCTCAAATTTATTTTGATACAATGGGTAAGAGTTGGGCTATTGCCTTTATTTCATTATGTGCTTACTGTCAATTTTTGATGGCTGTGAGTATTATGACTGCATTATCAAGAGCTTGTTGGGCCTTTGCTCGTGATGACGGATTACCATTCTCCAAATATTTGAAGAAAGTTCACGCTCCTACTAAAGTTCCTATTAATGCTTGTATCTTTACCGCCATTATTTGTTGCTTGCTTGGTTTATTAATCTTGATTGGTACTACTGCCGCTAATGCTTTGTTCTCTGTTGCTATTATCGGTGGCTACGTTGCTTATTCCACACCATCAATATTAAGATTGACTTCAGGGAAGCATATATTTAGACCTGGTCCATACTATGCTGGTAAAATTGGTTCAAAAGTCATCATTATCATTGCAGTCTTGTTTGAATTCTTCATTATAATCCTAGCTATGTTCCCATCAACGAAAAACCCATCAAAATCAGAGATGAATTATGCTGTTGTTATCAACATTGGTATTTGGGCACTCGCTTTGATCTACTACGTGGTTTATAAACACAAGACATATCAAGGTCCAAAGAGTGACTTGGAAGATGAAAAGAATCCAAATATCTTAGATGCGTTGGTATATGGAAGTGCTGAAGATATAATCACACCGCACAATGAAAAGAGCAGCGTTTAAATCTAAGTCACATATTGTTCCATGAGGTTACATACATATTATTAGAAAAGTTTTTCCATTGGCCAATACTTTCTTCATGATTTACATACGAAATCTATGTAGTGGTAGGCTAGTGAGTTCTTCTATAACTCAGCAATGCTCTCGCTAAGAGAACTCCGAGGGGTGACAGCCCTAAGGTTTCTTTTCGCAGATAAAAGCGTGGCTATAACAATGGTGCATAGTAGGTAACCACATTTCGCGCGGCACATTGTTCAATAATAGTATTATTCTTACAATTCAATGATAAGCGTGAGTTTTCTGGTCCCGTGATTGTTTCATTGAAAGGTGCACCCCTTCGTGGAACTGCCGTTGGACTGCCTGTCATATATATTTGTATTTTTATCTCATCCTATCGTATTTGATAGTCATCGTTAGACTTCATAAACATGCACGTTTCAATGGATTCCCCATTAATCAGATCAAGAATAACTGTTGATACACAGAATTCAAGAAATGGAGATTTCAACCAGCGAGCTAATGATGCTATTTCAGGAGCATTGGATCGTGTAGCATCCACTTCGCAGTCTCAAAAGTCTACAAAGGAAGATGTCGTTCATGAGTTCATCAGGCAACGCGATATCGAATTACAAAGCATATATTCCAATGGAACCATCGCACAAGGAGGTGACGGAGGTGATGCTAATGAAAAAAATTTCATGTTCACTCTTGATGAAGGGTTGGAATTCCCTGAAGGTGGCACAGAAGCTTACCTAGTGGTCTTTGGTGCGTTTATGGGCTTGATCAGTTGTTTTGGTACTTTGAACGTCTTGGGTGCAATTCAAACTTATGTCGCTGAAAACCAACTAAAAGAGGTTAAATCAAGTACAGTGGCATGGATCTTCTCCTTAATGAGTGCCTTGACATTCACGACCAGTATCTTTTCAGGTACATATTTTGACCATAATGGCCCTAAAGAAATCCTGATTGTTGGGATGTTATTAACCGTGGGCGGGTTGATGTGTACTGCGAACTCCACCAAATTTTGGCATTTTATTCTTTCATTTAGTATAATGGTTGGATTCGGTATTGGAGTTGCAGCTCCACCAATAGTCGGTTGTGTAGCTCATTATTTCAACAGAAGAAGAGGGCTAATGACTTCTTTGGCATCCACTGGTGGTTCCGTCGGTGGTATCATCTTCCCTATAACTCTAAGAAAACTATTTGAGCAGGTTGGCTTTAAATGGGCCATCAGAATCCAAGGTTTTATCACATTATTCTGCTTTGCCGTTTGCATCCATTTTGTTAAACATCGGCTACCGACAAGAAAACTTGAAGGTGGCATCATTTCCAAATCAAAAGTCTACTTAAGTGCTATTGATATTCGAGGACTGTTGGTGGGTAATTACTTCTTTGTTGTGGTTGGATGTGCTCTTGCTGAGTCGGCAGCTTTAACCGTCTCTACCTACCATGCCTCATATGCTAGAGCACAAGGTGCCTCACTATCTACTTCATATTTATTGATCTCACTCAGTCATGCTGGTGGTATCCCTGGCCGTTGGCTGACAGGTTTCCTAAGTGACAGGATCGGAAGATTTAACATTATGATTTTTACATTGATATTATCTGGCTTCGTCATCTATATCACATTGTTACCTTTTGGTTCACATACTGCGGCATTATACGTCTTTTCAATTAGCTGGGGGTTCTCAACTGGGTCCATTTTTTCATTACTACCTGTCTGTTGTGGTCAGATCTCCAAGACTGAGGATTTTGGTAAGCGTTATGGTACCATGTACTTTATCGTTGCGTTTGTGACGTTAGTATCCATTCCAATCGCTGGTGCCATTATTGGCAATGAATCTCTAATTCATTATAGAAATTTCGTCATCTATAGTGGGCTCTTGGCTATTATTTCTGGTATTTCTTATGCAGTTTCAAGAATATTCAGTGTGGGTGGAAGGTTGTTGGTTAAGTTCTAGTCGAGAAGCCATACATGTGTAGCACCTATTAAGACCTAATATTGGCTTCGCTGGCTAATTGTTCAATCATGGTCATTTGTAAAACTCAGCTATTTCATATAGAACAAAACCAAGAAAATCCAGTCATACTGTCGTAAATAGTTGCCTGCCAAATATTGATTATTCCTCTGCTAGAAGGCGGTACCCCTGTAGTATGTACCATCATAAATCGAATTTCAGGCCCAGCACAAGCCTGCTCTAGCCACTTCATGTGTCAAATATGAGGCTAGTGTGTACTGTCTCGGAACAGAGCCGAGCCGAACTAGCATTTTTTAGTTCGTCCCCAAATTCGAAAGTGCGGGACTTTGCTCCCCGTTTGCGGGAACGGAGAGGGACAAATTCCATAATGCTCCACTAGCATAAGATGAGGGTAGTAAGGTCCTCATTCCCATTATACTTGAACCTAAAGGGCAGACTACTATGAATTCCTTGAAGAACAGTCTTGCCTGTGTCTTTTCTTATTAAAAAAAACAACCAAGTTTCCAGAAAAGCGGTGTCATTACCAGCATCGACTTATCTTTGTTCAATTGAGACATGTGGCGTATCTATCACGTTCGGGACAAATTTATTTTTAGTGGGAGAGCTCGGTTCGGACACCAAAGATTTGTATAACCGTACGGAAAATGACACAATTATTCCATGATAAACAGAACTTTTGAAATGCAGTGCAAGAATGATTGATCCATTAATTGTGCCTTGCGGCGATAACGATAACTATAATAAATTGTATCACACACTTATCTGTACTCCGAGCTCTATTCGGAACGCTCCACCTCTAGTATTTTATGTTTGAGAATGTTCAGAAGTGTGCCCATGATGAAAATTCTGCCATCTATAGCACTGATTGAAACATTCTTCATTCCAAAATTTACAAAATGATCACCTAAGTGTTTTAGATCCAAAAGTCTTGAAAGAAGGAATCCTGTCAATTGACCCACCATAATGCCGCAATCACTTCCATTCTTTTGCTGTGGTGTACTCTCAATAATCTTGACTTGAAATGTCGTGCCATTGTTTAAATATTTCGACACTTTCTCAATAACTTCGAGCGCCTCCTTTTCATTAGCACGTTCCAAGGTATCATAGACGTATGCTGTATTGTCAAGTATACTAATCACCACCAATGACCAGTGTGAACCAGCCTCCACAGCTTCAACATCGTCATTATCGTTCACAGGTAAGAAAATAAACTTGGCCTTTTCTAAAGGTGGAATCACACCTTTCAGTTCTTCTGGATTGGGTACATTCGCCAAAAGGTAAACCATTGAAGGTCTAAGTAATTGTATGGATTTTGATACCACTTCTGGGTGTTTGAGCAATTGATATCTTTCAAGGTATTCATAAATGAAGGAGATGTTGTTATCACTCAACCATTCATCATCTTTCAAGTTATCCAAGTCCTCTTTGTACACTGTAACATCGAAAAACTGAAAGATTTTATCATCATCTCTAGGTTTCTTCCCATCGTTATCTCTTGTCTTTGTTATAATCAGTTGGTTGTATAACATATGCAAAAGCTTCACCTTATCAGGATCTGATGGTTCAAAACCTAGATCAAGCTCATCATGTTTGTTCCGCTTTTGCTTTTTGGACTTTTTCTCTGGTTTACTAGACTTCGATTTGAGTTCTTTCTTCTTAGTTTTCTTCTTCCCCTTACGGTTTGTGTCACTCTCTGCAGCATCGGAATTATCCTCTATCAATCTTGGGTTTAATGAACTTTCAGCATTCATATGACTTTTACTCTCATTCTCATATATAGAATCAGGCGTTCCCTCTCTACTACCGTGATTACTATCGAGAATGTCATAGGAACTTTTCACTCCTCTGCTTTGTCTTCTGGGCTTCGCATACTCTTGATGTTGGATTTCTTGGTGATCCCGATCTAAGCTCCAATTAAACTTGTCAAACCCATCTGTGAGCACTGGATCTTGATCTTCGCTGGGTTGTCCCTGATTACCCCTAGCAAGAGAATAGCCTTTGTAAGGATTAAATAGAACCCTTGACATCTCCAGTTTGTGCCTATTTCCGATGTAGATTTCCAGTTATCGTGTTGAAATCTCAAAGTTTTGTATGGTGTTTTTTCTAGAATTCAATGTTAGCGGTCTCCGCGAAAACTTCCTCATTCATTTGTAAATCCGTAGGCTTTACAAATTTTTTAGGACATTTATTTTCCTTCGTACAAATTTGTCCCGTTAAAATATGTGGCGCAGAGGTGAATTCCGTCATATTTAGTCCTGTGAGTTTGTCCGACGTTATTAGCCACTTTGTCCTTTTTCAAATCCACACAGTTTTCTATGAAAAAAATCTGAGCCATAGTCAAACTTCAATAACATCAACTCTTTTTGCTGAAACATACTCAGGAACGAACTGAACTTTTCATAAGGGGACTACTATATTGCAAAACAGAGGAGTCGCATAAGTATAAGCAGAACAACTGTTGAACGAACAGCTTTCTCCAAGTTAACTTTATCGTGTTTCGAAGTTTTACCTGTCTGGTTTTCACAGAGAAAGAACCACACTGTTTTAAGAAAGAGGGCGGTATTCCATTTAAGAAAAGTCAAATATAGTATTGTTTGGTTATCCAGTTCCTGCTTAATTTTGATATAAAACAAAAACGGATTATTAGAATTCAAATTTTATCCGTTTTCATTCTACCATATTCGATCACGTCTTTAAGAATCATCAAAGATGGATTTAGGAAAGAGTTGTAACGCTGAGGTGCAAGATAGTCAACATTCACAACAGCGCCGACAACTGGGGGCAATTTTTGAAGAACAGGAGTCATTCCACAAAGTCAAAGGTTCCAATGAGGTTCAAGTGAAAGAAATAACAGCAGAAGAAGCTAGGCATGCTCCATTGTCACCAAATGCCGTTCTGAATACCAACAACAGTCTAATACCTGCTGATAACTTCCACAAATACTGCTACAGACACAACCCAGACGTGACGTGTAACAAGCAAACAGATGTCAACAAGATGAATGAAATCCAAAAGAGTCTTGAGAAATTACCACTGAAAGAACAGCAAATCATTAACAACATGTGGTCCACATTTGGTTCAAGTTCGTCAAGTCAGAGAAACCTAATCTTACAAGGTATCCTTACCCAATGTTGCTTTCCCCAACTATCATTCATCTCGCAAGAAGTGTCGTCATTAATAAGAATAGATTTTGTATCCACTTTACCAACAGAACTGTCGTTGAAGATCTTATGCTACTTAGATTGTGCTTCCTTATGCAATGCTGCTCAAGTCTCAAGAAACTGGAAGAAGTTAGCTGATGATGATAGGGTTTGGTTTCATATGTGTGAGCAACACATTGACAGAAAGTGTCCAAACTGTGGATGGGGTTTACCATTGATGCATATGAAGAGAGCTCGTGAAGTAGCTGATATCCCTGTCGATAATTCATCAAATCAACAAGCTGCTATCGGTGGTAATGGTCAAAAGAGAAGAAGGTTATCCAATCAGACAGTGAACAACAATGGTATCAGGAAGACAAGACCTTGGAAGACAGTTTATAGTGAGCGCTTCCAGGTTGAAAGAAATTGGAGAAAAGGTGTCTACACAATCAAAGAATTTACTGGCCACGCTGATGGGATTTTAACTTTAAAATTTGATCACAAGCTATTATTTACGGGTTCTTACGATACCACTGTTAAGATTTGGGATGTTGAATCCGGTAAACTATTGAGAACTTTAGAAAGTCATACCAAGGGGGTCAAAACCCTAGCTTTTGATGAGCAGAAATTAATCACTGGTTCATTAGATTCTACTATCAAAGTTTGGAACTACCACACAGGGCAATGTATTTCTACATACAGAGGTCACTCAGATTCTGTTTTGTCAGTTGATTTCCATAAGAAATCCATTGTAAGTGGGTCTGCTGATACCACTTTGAAAGTTTGGAACGTTGAAACGAGAACATGTTATGCCTTGAGAGGTCATACAGAGGCTGTCAATTGTGTCAAGATTCATCCACAGAGCTCCACCTGTTTCAGTGCTTCTGATGATGGTACTGTCAGAATGTGGGATTTAAAGACAAACAAATGCTTGAAAATTTACAAAGGTCACATTGGTCAAGTCCAAAAAGTGATCCCATTGAACTTACCACAGGATTATGAACTGGTGAAGGATGCTGATGAAGACGAGGCTCCTAATGAGTCGGATAATGAAAGCAACCATAATGAACTTAATGATAATGAAACAAATAATAATATTGAAGGTGAAAGAGTAGGGACCATAGAGGCTGAGGAAGAAGAAGAAGATGTTGAAGGAATTGATTATTCAGACCCAACGAGACGTTACCCATCATATATCTTAACTGCATCACTAGATAACACTATCAAGCTATGGGATGTCAAGTCCGGGAAGTGTATTCGTACTCAGTTTGGCCATGTTGAAGGTATTTGGGACATAAGTGCTGATACTTTCAGAATTGTCAGTGGTGCGCATGATAGATTCGTCAAGGTTTGGGATTTACAGAGTGGGAAATGTATGCATACTTTCCCTGGTCATGGTGGTCCAGTTACATGTGTTGGGTTGGGTGATTCGAGTTTTGCTAGTGCTGATGACAATGGTGTTGTTAGAATGCTGAACTTTGATATCAACATAAACTGAGAAAAAAAAGGAAAAGAAGAAATTTTTGCTAATATATAATGACAATGCCAACTGCATTAATTAGGGTTTATTGAAAAGAAGAGATAGTGTGTTATAATTTTGTTAACTCTAAGGAGCCTGTAGTTGATTCTGTTTGATGGCGCAATATTATAAGAAGTTTTCCGACCTTGGAAATCGACTTAATTCAGAGATTCACAGTGTGATGTGATATCCAACCCTCAGCAGCCAGGCGCGTCTGCAAGCCACCCCTTATTCTATTGTCTTTTATGGTGTTATTCTACCTACCGCTTAGATATATGCCATGTAACAGAAATATATATAGTCTTCGGAAGTATGCTGTTGGCTCCAATAACATACGTCTTGATAGGACTGAATATTAATATTAAAAGGCCAAACAAATGACCGGGAAGCGAGCGCTGAAGTTCGTATGATCTTGAATCATTTCAAAATACAGTATAAAGAGAAGGGAATACATCATTAGCGACAGTAAGAAGGCCACTCGTTTGTATTTTATTTTCCGAACCTCCGATGTACTGCTGCCTAGTCGAAGGAAACTGCATCAGTTGATGATATTGAAGAGAAGGATCTAATTTAATGCCGACAGGATGCTTCCCCCAGACTTCTTCCTACGTTCCGGGAAGGTTCCTGGCTAAAAAAAGCCCTAAAGAATTAATTTTGTGCCTAGCAAGCAAGAATCATACCTGATGAGGGTGAGAGAGGGAAAAAAAAAATAAAACTCGTAGAAAGTCGAAAATAAAATCACCTTAACGTTTGTTCGTTTTTCTTCTTGTTGCCACTTTCATTAACATAGTATAAAGACACTAGTGTGTGTGTTTGTCTGTGTTTGTTCCTGTGTTTTCATTAGTCGGGTTCCCCTTAAGGGTCTTCCGGTACTGAACTTCCCCTGAATACTGTCACTTTTGTGATCCTTTATTGTTGCGCTCCTTTGCAAGGAGCAGTTTGTTTGATTGAGAGGCCTTTGTGATAGTCAAAACAGACTTATCCTCATCAAGGCACTGGTCTGGTCTTGTCCAGTTCCCAGCTCGCTACACTGTCTGCCCGCATCACACCGGCGGGCTTTCTGATCCCGACTGTTCTAACTGTGTGAGGGAGAGAGTATTCTTGCTCTTTTTGCTTTACACTTTCTCCATTAATCTAATTAACTGCATAAACCGCAGATTCTTGAAACGATGGTCTTTGTCACAGCGGACCACAAGGAATCTGCAAATAGTCCTTCCAACAACGTGCTCAGTCCAAAGGCCAAGTCCCCTGTGTCGCCATTGAATTCAACCCCAAGGTTACATAGAAGCACCTCAAGTCTTCTCAATATTTCAAATAGCGCCGTAGTGGCTCATGATGATTCTCAACCAGTATCGTTATCGTTATCATTTTTAAACAAGAAGAGACACTCAGACACAGCTGCTCAACAAAAGAATGAATCACCAACGAGTACTGCAAGTTTGATAACACATTCACCAAAGCTGCTACGAAAGAAGTCAGGCGAGCTTGTTAAATCGTCATTAAAATTGAACATTTTGGCCGATGGGGTTTCGAAATCGATGCCAACAACGCCCACCTTTAAAAATGTTCATTTTGGTCAAAATGTTGATGTTCGATACTTTAGTAACAAGGAAAAACCAAGTGCTGTATCTGCATCCAGTTCTCCCACATTAAAATCCACAAAACTAAGAAGATGGAGCAAATCCAAGATAGGCAGTGGTGCTACTTTTGAGTTCAACCAATTTGGTGATCTACCAGCTAGTGGCGGCTTTTACAATGGTTATAATAACATTGATGATATTTATGATGATGATGGCGATGACGACATGAGTGAAGTTGATTGCGAAGATGCTGATGATGGTTATGAAATATTATGGGATCTACAAACTGTTAATTTCACCAAGATTAAGTACAATGAGAAGTTCCATCAAAAGTCTAAAATTTTTTTGGAGAGATTAACACTAGATGATGAGAATCAAGACGATGAGGAGACCTCCCTCCTAGGTTTAGTTGCTGTTAAGAACTTATCTTTTGAAAAAAAAATACATATCAGGTATACTTTTGATAATTGGAGAACAGTTATTGAAATCGAAGCTAAATTTGACAATGATGGTTCAACAAGAATATTGAAAAGAGCAAACTATGATAGATTTAAGTTTCAAATACCCTTGAGTAACTTCAAGTTTCTGAATCAAGATAACATCAAGATCATGTTCTGCATCAGATATAGATATAATGGTCTTGAAGTTTGGGATAACAATGACTATCGGAATTACGAATTGTTACTTACGAAAACCAGAAGAGCCAAGTTTGCACAACGAAAATTCATGCTTAATGACTATTTCAACCAAGATCATCATTCTAATTCATTTGAGCCAAATCATATGGGAGAAAGCAACCCAATATCACCAAAATCCCAAGCACCAGAAATGCCAACTTTTGATATCACTAAAACTTCCAATGATGCATATTTCAACAATTATGATGGCATCAAATCGCCAGAGACACCAAGAGTTCTTAAGAATTGTATAAATGCCAATAATGATGATGTCGAAGATGACCCATTGATGACACCAATATTTAGGGATCTCAACAATTTCACAGATCTCTCCACCCCTCCAAGTTCAGCCCTTGCTACGAATGATGCTGATGAAGTTAACAGTTTAGCTAGATCCGCAAACAAATTAAGTTTATTATCTGATGAAGAAAACTTTGTGAAAGCAGCCACAACAGAACAAAAACCACAGAATCTAACTGCTCATGACACAAATTTTGTGCCATCACATAGGAAAAAGCCATCCATCAACTCCCGGTCATACCAAGAATTGATTGACTCGTATTGCTTCTTTAAAAGTTCAGATGAGAATACGCCAAGCACTGTTTCTAGTTATCTGAATGATAAATAGAGCTCCTTGAAGCTCGCTCAACCCACTAGTATATATATTGGAGATCACCATAATCGGAATCCTAATTCATATCAGAGTTGCCTGATCACTCGCTAATTAATAATTATATATAGCTACATGTATGAGGTGGATTGTTATATGCAGCTACATGATTTACAAGGTATGATTCGCTAGGGAATTTTATAATATTGCTATAGAAAATAAATAATGAACACCAACGCGCCTGCTTTATTACTGATAATTAGTTGAGGAGGATTTTTTTTTCGTTCAGAGTCAAGAACGAATATTTTGTATACCTCTAGCTATAACGGAGATGAAATTTACATTATAAGGTGTAATTATGATATGGGTATATCAAACTTTTCTGCTGTTGAAAATTCTTGGTAAAATGGAATAATTTTTCTTTTATCGATCGATATTGCTAAATTTTTTAGCTTCATCAAAAAGTTTGACACAAAATTTGCAGGACCCTACATGAAATGTTGATTGATGGGGAAAAAAAATTTATGCTGGCATGAAAATACTCGGAGTTCCGGGCCATATTACATTACAATTTACAACTCATAGATTTTTTTTTTTTCACCCTGGGTTTGAGTTTCGGTCTGGATCTGGGTCTAGGTCTAGGTCTAGGTCTAAGGCTTAGGAACAAGGAATCTGGAATGCATGAACCTCGTATGCTACTATCAGTACAGTACACAAAAGTTTTCCAAAAAAAATTCTTTCATAAATATGAATTGAACTTGGCCTTAAGAAATTTATAAATCAATCATCGCTTAATTCGGAAAATTGTAAAAAAAAAAGTTGGATCGCTCGGATGAAGAACTGTAAAAAATTAAAATATTGTTAATTTTTCTTTTAATTTTGTTTGATCGCTAAAATCGGAATATTCCAAACTCTATAGAATCGGATAGAAAGATTGAAGAAATAAGCAAGAGAATAATTAATAAACAAATGGAAAAAAATGAAGACACATCTTTTAGGCTTATTAAAAAAATGATATGACTTTGATTGTCCGATAGTTGATTAGGATTTTTGATCCAACAATCAAAGCTGTAAATTGTTCTCTATAGATTTGTCAGATCATATAATTAATTGGCTTAGCGTTAGTACTCAATTTTCGAGTTATCATTTCTTGGTTCAACGGGCCGGGGGGCAAATATTAATTATCGATCATCATGAAGTTAACTAAAGACCCTTAGATCACTAATTAGATGATGCCTCTTGTTTGGTTTGAATATGCAGTATTTTCTTTTTTGTATTTGAGAAACTGCATTAATAGCAAATAATCACATCATTAAAAACGTTTGACTACGCTTTTGGTGTGTAACAATTTGTATAATTCTTCTACTAAAATAACTATAGGTAGTTTGCTCGCTCAATTATCCCTACTAATTCCTAGGTATAATTATGGATTTTACATGCAATTTCTAGAAACCAATTAATTCTCTTCTCAACCCGAACTAAAACCTGAAATCGTACATAATTTTGCGTCAAAAGAAAACAACAATTCATCAACAGAGACGCAATAACAATGCAAACATTTTGCAGGACTTCCAAATTCCGCTCGATATATAAAAAAATGAAACCTAATTCAATTCAAAAGATTTTGGATGTGAAATATGTAAGGTACTGGTGCATTACTTGGGGTTTCCTATAATTAACTTACCTACTCCAATTTGTCTAGGATTAAATAGCTCTTTTGGTACTAACAATTTCTTTCTCAATTTTATAGCAATTATGGAAAATTCGGTTTATATTACATGCATTTCATGCGAGTTAAATAGCTCATACAGTAGAAAGAAAAAAAAATGAAAATATCACATCGCCGGTATAACCCGCAGAGTATATAAACAGATGACTTTCTCAGATCATCTAGTACTTAAACTAGATGCTTTTTTTCAAAGGTTATCATCGATCATAGATTAAAAGGTTGATAAAATTCACATTGAAAATGTTGTTCCTATACGTTTATGCCCTCACATTTGCGGTCTACTATTATGCTCATGTCTCTATAAAATCCCAAAGAAGAGAAGATATTCCATTCCTATAATGCGCCAATGATTATTTTATACTTGATTCAAAATTATTTCTCATATTCAAAAATGGGTTATTTAAGATATTCATCTCAACTTCATCAATAGAGAGCTACATCCGAAGTCATTCCTTACGAACTATTTATGCTATATTATGATTTTTTTTTTGTTCACTTCTTCCCACGTCCCTGTTGGTTACAATGATTTAAACACTCCAACTGTTCACTTAATATTTATATTCCATTTAATACTCTTTATACGTTTCAATACTACATTTCAACGTCATGATTATAATAATAATACATTATGCTGTATCTCATCGATTCAGAAATTCTATCTAATAGAATGTTCAATCTTATCATGCTCATACTCTTCATCTCTTTGTAATGGATGCAGCTTACCAGGTATATAATTCACTTTTGTTGCTGGTTGGGGCAATTTCAAGAATGGAAATCCAATTATCTGATCCTCGGACTTGGGATCTTGTTCTTCAATCTCACCATTACCAATGGAATCAAAAAAGATCTTTAATAATAATGTGCCTGAGTCCAATTTCTTAACGACATTGTTCAGTGATACTTTCAAATCATTATTGAATTTTTTCTGTTTCTTTTCTGCTTTCTGTAATTGTAGAAATTGTGATTGTTTTTGTTTAATACCACGTTTAGTAGGAGATGGAAATTCAGTCTCCATCATTGACTTGAAATGTTCAATAGATTCAGAATCCTTGGTGTTGTTTATTTCAAAGAATAAGGTCTTGGCTTCTGGGATTGCACCGATCCAGTTGATCAATAAACTTGTTAGTTCAACCTTGTATTCCTCAATATCGATCATCTCCTTAGATATCAGTTTGTTCACCATTAAACATATCAGTTTGATTATCTTCACACATTTATCGAAATCTGCCGAATTAGAGGTCAGCCCACCAATTTCCTCATTAATTTGAAAACTCTCATAATTCTTGGAAATGAATACCAAACAATTGTTTAAAAATTCATGCAATAACATTTGTTTTTCAACTTCAGATAGTACTAATGGACCTTGTCTTGAGAAAATAAATTTGGACTTTCTTTCTTTATTACCTTCACCTCTTAACCCTGTGATTAGCTCGTAGATGTAATTCATTAAACTGAATGAAAGTGCCAAATGTGTGATAAACCAAATCAAGACCCTTCTGTAGCCGTTGGCCATGAACATTTCATCAAGCATGGCATAGGCTGAATCGGGATTTAAGGCCAATATTTGTTCGAATATGACATAATAACTCCATTTCATGTAGATCTTATCTGGTGTAACAATATCGTTCTCCTCTTCCTCTTCCGACTCATCTTCTTTTTTCTTTGATGATACTTGATTTGAAATCTCTTGTTCAAACTCTAATTTCACCGCCCTCGCGATTGTAAATATCGCCTTTTGTGACTCTTCATCAGGGATGGGTTCATTAGTCATCTTGTCAAAGATAGCAGATAACTCTGGCCAATTATAGCAGCTGTCTTCATTTAATTTAACCTGCGAGTTGAAAAAAATGTTCCCTTCTCTTGGAATATCTCTCCAATCTCTACCTAATTCATCAAATTCAATATCAGCTTCTGTGGATCTAATAGCATGAGGCATATCGCCAAATTCTTCATTCTCTATCCCCAATTGTCGACTCTCAACGCCATCAGTGCCATTCTCATATTCAGTATCTTCAATGTCTTCTTCATCAACTTCTTCATCGAAGAAAACACAGTCACATCTCTTGGGCATGACTCTGTGGAAATGACCATCTTCATCTTCATAGACTAATGGTTCACTTCTCAACGGGACGCCATTTTCATCATAATCCTCAGGGTATAACAAATCATGATGATGATCATCATATTCGTAATCAAACATGTATCTGACGTCTTCATCATATCTATCGTTTGGCTCAAGATCAACTAAGGTCTCAACAACTTCATTCAACTCAGATCCAAGAGCTAGCATTGCACCGACATACCATCTAACATCAGCATATAGGGCACCAGAACCACATTTTCTACCATATGGTGATAAGAAATCCAAGATGTTGATATGGCTGTAATCATGAAGTCGGTTTTCGAAATCATCATTCAAGATTGAAGCCAGAATAGAACGCATCGCACTTGATCCTCTTATCACTTGCTTAACGGTGTTTGGTGTATTCTGATCGGGCATTGGTTCAACTCTTCGATCAATTTCTAACCCTAATAGTACCAGATTTGTAAAGATTTTCCAAAGCTTCAAAAAAAACCCTAAGAATGGATTCAGACACAAATCTTTCTCATTAACCTCATATAATCTATAAATGGTATAGATGCTGGCGCAATTAATCATATATATTAACCTCAGGTCTTGGTCGTTGATGCCATGAGGGGTCCATTCTTTCAATCTCAATCTCCAATCAACTTTCAAATCTGAGTTATTCAAGTTTCTTAGCTTGATATCGTCGTCACAATTCAATAACTTTAATGAGCTCTCAACCACTTTGAACAGCTGTATAGATAAATCAAATTCTGCTGTAATTGAGTCTTTGTTGTAACACAATGCAATGATTAGTCTCGATATTTGCTCCAGTGACACCACAGTCGAGTTATTTTCCATTGGCTGTGTCATTGGATCCACAATCGTTGATATTATGATAAAGAGGTCATGTAATTCCTTGTCATCACCTAAACCCAGCAGTTTAGCAATAGCTTTGTGCCTCTTGTCGGCATTTGATATGAATGGAATTGAGGGTAGGTCAAATGAATAAATCTCTTCACGAGCTTCATCTTCTTCATCAGAGTTAAGGTTCATGGAATAATATTCCTCCTTGGAAGTGACTTCTCCATTCTCATTAGTTTCAAATTCAACCTTGTGTAAGACTTGACCTTTTTGAGCTTGACATATATCAACATTAGTCGGATCTGTGTGAAACTCTTGGACATGCCGCTGAAGCTGTTCAATGTGTAGTTTATAGGTTCTGCTGTATTCTAATGGCACCTCGGTGCTCTTTGTGTTCCCTACATCTCTGATAGTTGGAGCAGACACAGACCTCTGAGAGGCCTGACTCTTCTTCTTATTCTTTGGTGGAATCTTGAAAAGGTATTCACTATGCTCAAAGGTGGTTTTGATGAGCCAAATTAGAGTGCAATTATGTGTCTAATCACACCTACGAACTCTCTTTTGTAGGGTATTGTGAACTATTTCCTTGAACAACCAAGCGCCAATGTTTTCAATTCCTAATATTTTGGTTCAGTGGCTAAATTGTGTCACTCGTGATTATTTTTTTTCTTTCTGTGCAAGTAAGTGAATATTGAAGTGTGTTATTCTTTCAAACGCGAGCGCGAAAATTTGCAATACTTTCAAATTAAAAAAAAAAAAAAAAATGAGCATTAAAAAGTTGAATTTTATTCGAAGAAAATATTCCAGATTTACCTCAATAGAAGTGCTCCATTTCTCTCATAGAGCGTATTGCCTATCTTAATTTTTAGATGAATCTATAAATTGATATTAATCTACCATATACGATATACGATCGTTAAAAATACAGATTCCCCAGATAGATCATTAGAGAGTGATCACGTGACTATACTGTTTCCACTTTAAATGATATATCACTAATTGCGCAAGATGAGATAAAAAGCGGGTGGCTGAGTAGACCAAATTCAATGATTTATAGTTTGTCACTGCCTTGCGGTATGGACTACTTGTAGAATTGAGAGTCTTAGTTACCTGTATTCCATCCGACTGATAATCCCGGAGAGCTTTTAATTTTTTAGTCCTGGAGTGACATCTCACTATGATACTCATATATGATACTCATATCATGTACTAGAAATGTTGGTTATAGATGACATACAAAGCTGACTCTCCAAGTATATATATATATATATAGATGGCTACCTCCACCTAGGGAACCTGTGCAGGATATGAAATCGTCAGATATCTCAAAGATCAGTGATTACCCTCAGTCACCACTCTGGGAAGCAAAAAGAAATCGGTCTGCGCCACAAGAATAATGTCATATCGTTTGATGTGATTAGTCGAAATTTCTCCCACATAAAGGGGTGTCAAATTTCATAAACTACAGAAATTCAACATTAAAGAGTCAAGAATATTCGATTATTCTGCAAATCAGCACATATCTAAAGGTATATTATAGAATAATGCTGAAGATTCCACGCGTCACTTCCAGAAACACACTCAGACCAACACTAAGAACTTGTGTCATCACAGGCAGGGAGATAAGTAAAAGGTTTCATTCCTCTAATTCATCAGTACCTCCAAGTCCTGAGTCACCAACTAAAGAAAATAACGAGGCTCAAGAGTCTAAAAATAATACATCTACAACCACATCTGCTCCAACAACTATTGTTCAGGAGGCTCAAAACATTGTTGCTGATGGTGAAACGAAGGCTAAAACCATTAGAAAATCTAAGATCAAGAAGCCCATTAATACCAAGGATAAAAGTCTGAACATCACCCATTCATCATTTCCATCGAGACCATTCATTCAGTTACCGACTGTTCCATCCACTCAATATCTAGACACATCTTCTCTAAAGTTGGAGATTCTTTATGGTGGCTACAGACCATTATTAGCTCCGATAAAGAGACCGGTTTTAAAATCTACCAAGCGAACAACAATCCCCTTATCTTGGAATACCTCTGCATGTAAACTTGAAAACTTTGATGACTTTTCAAATATTCCACAATTTGTTGCTGATAAACTGGTCCCATTCAATTCACCACCTTCACCAGGGAATGAAATTAGATTGGGCAACAAGACCCGGAAGGAACTGAAAGAACAAGAAAAGCTGTCTAAAGAGGTCTTGGAATTTATCAAGACATTTAAGAAATGAGAAAAGGGAATGGAGACTTTAGGTCATGGTTTAATTAGTTGCAAAATATCCGTCATATTTAAATGAGTATTAGATAGGTTAGGTAGGGGAAGGTTTCCATTTTGATATTCATGACGTTTTACGTTGGTGTTTGATATATAAGAATTTTTGGTTTCACTTTTTATGACACTGTAGAATTATTACGTACATGTGTAGCTTTATGACTACAAAAGAGTTCCAGAGGTCAGTGGGGAACTCTTAGCCATTTTCATGTTGGGCTTGTCATAGTATTAATTGTAGTTGATTAACGCCTTATGAAGCATACAAAAGTTCAAAAACCATCATTCGCTGTGTCGTGATCTTCACACAAACACTCATACTTAGTCTCTCCCAGTTTTTCTTTCCCCATTAAAGACTAAGGGCATATTTATGAATATAGAACTTGATCAGCCCATCATAACCTTTCATATCTCCATTCTTCAACAAGTTTGAAATATCAATGTTCAGAGGACTATTTGGTTCTGGTTCTTGCAGTAGTAGTAATATAGCAGTCAGAGTAGACAGCAAAGTCCAAGCTGGACTCCACTGTTCTTGTAAGATATCTAGACATATTTCACCAGTCTTAAAATTCACATTGGGATGACAGATCTTATTGACGAATGAAATCTTTGGTGGTTTGATAGGATAATTCGACGGAAGGACAATACTCAATTCCCATGTCCCTTTTGCAAAAGGAGAATCTTTTGGGCCTTGTATTTTCGACTTCCATTGGAATAAATCGTCTAATGGCTCTAAATATATAATATTTTGGTATTGACCATCTTTTAAAATGCTATTCTTAGAAAGTTCTTTCTTGATGGTGGAGTATTCTTGCATAAGTCTTTTTGTGGCCATTATGATATTAGACAATAATATCAGTTACGTTTAATAAACTAGCAATGAGAGTTTCCTTGAGGTGTAGACTGAATAATGAACCTCGTTCCCCCGTGTATCTATATATACGGTTTTTCGTTCCGTAGATAAGAGAAGCAATTTACGCGTCTTTTTTATCACAACAAAAGAAAATGTGTCATAGGACGGGGAAAAAACCCAACAACACAACAAATATCTTGGGCGTGAGATTTCCTCCTAGAATAGCAAAAAATAGAGCTACTTCTAACAGTCCAGTTCGCAGCCAAAAGAAGAGAAAATTCCCCATATATTAATTTACCTGAAGAAAGAAAATACTGCAAAAAAGTAATGCCACTGCCTGGAATCGAACCTGGGTTTCATCGGCCACAACGATGTGTACTAACCACTATACTACAGTGGCGGAATTACATCTTTCACCCTTTCTACTTTAAACAGTCTTTAGTTTTAACATCACGTGATGCGCGCTTATTCCCATATTGAATTTTCAAGTTTTTTGATTCGAAAGAAATAGCCTTCAGAGACAAAGCTTGCCACTACATAATCGTCCCATCTAATTGATCAATTGTTTGACAGTTATCTTCGTTTGTTATTAAACCAAAACTTAATATGTCCAGAGCTGCCGATATTCTTGCCAGAATCGCTATTCCTGCCGGTTTGGCTATCAGTGCTGCCCAATATGCTATGTATGATGTTAAGGGTGGTTCAAGAGCTGTCATTTTTGACAGAATTCAGGGTGTTCAACAAAGTGTTGTCGGTGAAGGAACTCACTTCTTAGTCCCTTGGTTGCAAAAAGCTGTGATATTTGATGTCAGAACCAGACCAAGAAACATCGCTTCAAACACTGGTACTAAGGATCTACAAATGGTTTCCTTAACTTTAAGAGTTTTACATAGACCAGATGTTCAAAGATTACCAACTATTTATCAAAACTTGGGTCCTGACTATGATGAAAGAGTTTTACCATCAATTGGTAATGAAGTTTTGAAATCAATTGTTGCTCAATTTGATGCTGCTGAATTGATTACTCAAAGAGAAGTTGTCAGTGCTAGAATTAGACAGGAATTAAGTGAAAGGGCTAAGGAATTCAACATCAAGTTGGAAGATGTTTCTATAACACATTTGACCTTTGGGAAAGAATTTACTAAAGCTGTTGAACAAAAGCAAATTGCTCAACAAGATGCTGAAAGAGCCAAGTTTGTTGTTGAAAAAGCTGAACAAGAAAGACAAGCAAGTGTTATAAGAGCCGAAGGTGAATCTGAAGCTGCAAATTACATTTCTAAGGCCTTAGACAAAGCAGGAGATGGTTTATTATTGATTAGAAGAATTGAAGCTTCTAAGGAAATTGCTGAAACTTTGGCTAACTCGAGTAATGTCACTTACTTACCAAGTAACAGTGCTAGTGGTGAAAACAAGTCTAGTCCAAACAGTTTGCTATTAAACTTGGGTCGTTAAGGCCTTGAGAACGGTGGATGAACTTCTGTAAATAGAATACACTCAAAGTATAAGTTATTGTTATGATCTCTCATAAGTGCAATGGATGTAGACGGAGTAGCCGAGTGGAATTGAGGCTTTGTGAAAGCTGAGGCCGTGTGTAGACTCATGATTGTAAGCATCTTTTTTGATATTCTTATAGAAAGGGAATTCGTAAAAGCTAATATGAAGCTAAGATCAAACTATTGGAAAGACTATACGTCATTTATTGTTCCATTCGACGCGTACTAATTCAAACCTGTGAATTCAGTACTCTGCTTAACTTTATGTCCAATGTCTTAATCAATGACCATATCCGAATTATCAGACTCGAATATTGAATTTGCTGAAGGGGAACTACTTGCAGAAACGTTATTCGTGTCTTCTAAATCTACCAAGCAATGACGATCATTTACAGCTGTTGAATTCATCATAGACTGTATAGCGTACTTTATCTTTCAACAACCATTAGTGACCAGTATGGCTTGTGCAGATGACTGTTTCATCTTTGAGAATTAACTCTTCAAAACGCACAACTAAGTTGTGACTCAGTAAGAGGCAGTAGTTCGCCATTATTTTTTTTTTTGTGACAGGTATAGGCTATAAGTGAAACTGTGGATCAGCCAGTTCTGGCTGTAAGAAAAGATTTACGAGAGTGGTACCACTGGCACTGTTCTGATGATCTGATCGACAGCTGTTATAAAAAATTGCAGCACAAAAAGAACAAGAGAACGATATCATCTTTTGATATTGTCGATAGTGATATCAAGATAGTGTGACACATCTCATTTCCTTCCTGAATCTCCCTTACTGAGCAGTGGCCTGTTGGAGCTGCTAGAAATCCTCTGCACCAGATAGATCTACTACGCTCCGCTCAAATTGTCAATTCAGGTCGGGACGGGCTTGTCGCAGATACAAGGAGCTAGCTGATTGACGTTTCAGATGGTGAAAGAAGGTTCAAGCCTAACACAAAATGCCATACTCAGCGATCTAGGGGATACCCCCTAAATAGGCAATCTTACTCCGGAGAACATCCAGATCGGGATTTATGACCGCAGGTTTTTCAAGAAGCCATAGCAGCTACGCAGTGGTTTCAGTTCAAGAATAACGACAATTCATCGAAAATTGTCAAAATGTCGCACAAAGTTTCTACCTAGAGGTTCTCTTTCTCTCTGTCGGAATATGGCCCCCTGTACGCCTTAAGTTCTGTAGGACCCCTGTGGTTATTCTAGGAGCAGTTCACTGAAGGAGGAAAGTACCTGTTGCATTGCCAGTTGTTTATTCTGGAAAAGAAATGATAACGATAAGAAAGTTAAAGTTGTTGCTGCTTCTGAATGGCCCGTCCTTTAACTGGCTGCTCTTATGGGGTAATAATAGTAATGCTAGTTAACTCGTAAGCACTACTACTATATCAGACCAAAAAGATATTCGATCCACTGATACTCCGACTCCAGGGTGCCTTGCCTCTCTTTAATTTTTAAGTAAAAAACGCCTCCGACTTTTTGCTCCTTTTCAGTGACTTTTTGCAATTCTGCACGAATTGTGTCAAATTTTGACGCCGCTGTTTTAACCATTTACAGTAGCCACAACGGCCCAATTTGAAAGATAGGGATCCCGAGAACAATAAACTCGACTGTGGAAAAAAGTTGAAAGTCTGACAAATCACAAATTATTCTTCGATATGCAGGTGACTATGGCAAATGGCGAATTGAGCTGCAACTCAGTTTATGCATTGTGATTGTCTTGAATCATGGCTTTTGAGCCTCTTGAGGGGTGCTAGCAGTATGTACACCTTTTATATAAACTGGGATTTACGCATTTTTATCAACCTACCCTCTTATATTCTTAATTCTCAATCCTTGATTGCATTCACAATGGTCTCCATTACCAAATCACAACAATCCAAACCAATCAAGAAAGCTGTGAAGCACTCAAAAAAGTTTGCAAGAACACAAACAGGTTGTCTACAATGTCGTCAAAAGAAGAAGAAGTGTGATGGTAAAAGACCATCTTGTCAAAGCTGTGATAAGAGAGGTATTTGTTGTGAATTCCCTGCAAACATTCGTTTCTTCCAATTCCAATATAATGATGATAAGAAGTCAAAGCCAAAATCCACCATCACAGTCCCAAATACCACCACAAATACTTTCACTTCAGAGATCAAGAAAGAAGTGAAGCAAGAGCAGGTAAGACTCTCGAAGAATCTGTTTCAAGTAGATTTCAAAGAGGTTGATCTCAATGAACCTCCCATCAAGAAGCAAAAGATAAGCATATCAGAAGCCAAAGAAGCGTCTTTCCCACTGCGGAGATCTGCAAGTCTCTCCTCAAGCAACTCCATAGATCCACAAGCAATTCACGTTTCTCGATCATCATCATTGAGCTCACTTGCTCCATCACTAATCTCAGACTATTCTGACTCAGACTCATATCAAGACACAGCTGAAGACACAGAGGAAGCACTTCACCTTGCCAATGACGGTGAATCTATTGGCTCCATCTTAAACAGTATCACCATTGACTTGATCAAAAAATCCATCAATAACTTACAATATATAGATTTTGATACAAAGCTAAACAACTACTATGAGCAAACTTCAAGATCAAACAGTTTAAGCGATGACGAGATTGGGAAACATATCAAGGAAGGTTTACAATTCATTGAGAACAATAGCTCAGTAAACTTCAAACCTGATGAAGTTTTCAGCTTCGAGAATGCTGAAATGTTATAAGCACTGGTTTGCTTTTACCTTTTTTTACATTGCTGTTATATGCGTGAGTTTCATTTATTATGCCTCAACATTGATCATATAATATTCTTTAATCTGGCCTTCCTCTAAAGGCTAACATGAACTCTGGCAGGTCCAAGTTCTATATATATTCATGAATTCCTGTTCTAAAATAATGATAAGCTAGACATAAAATATAAACAATACAGATAACGAGCTATCCTGTAGACGCTAGAGTTACACTTTTTGCTCGCGCGTGAGATCTGAAAACTCGAATGGGAGCCAGTGAAAGCCACGTATAATTTCAGAGACGACCACAACTACATCAAGCCCTCTGATTTCAGAAATCCTTTTAACTCTAATACAGATATATTTAAGAACGCCTTATTGTTTTTCCCGTTACTTTCAGAGATCCTGATATTATATTTATTAGCAATTGCAATAACAGGGCAGCAGCTGATCTTAAACTAATTCAGCGACTTTTCCTTTTTCTTTAATTACTCTATTAGCAGTGTAAGAGCAAATGAGTAACGCCAAATATACCACAGAGTATAAAACATGAAAATAGATCTGGGCTATAGCATCATCGATAACCAGCTCTTGTTCCAATAGAGTATAAGTCATTTTAAATTCAGACTGCTTGAAAACACTTAGAACCAAGTTACCATAGCAGTAACATTGGCTCAAAGATAGAGCCAAACCAATGGAAAAAGTAGTATCCATGTACCAAGCAGGTAAATGGTATTGGATTCTCATGAAAGCAAACAAAACACCCAAAATTAACCAAATTAAACAAGCAGAAACAGTATCCGGTGCAATTATTAAATTAAGCACCACAGTAAAACCACAATAAAATAACATTATCCCAAGATCAGCAAACGAATCCAAATCGCACCCATTATTCTCATCCAATTCCAGTTCTCTGTCGTCCTTCAACTCATAAAGATAGAGTTCGGACTTAACACCACCATGAGTTGCAGTTGTCAACATTTCAAGCACCTACTAATAAACTTAATAACCAAGATTGATCTTGTTTGACCTTTGAAGCAGTTTGGTCTTGAGCTGTAAAAGAAGATCTGCGATAAGATTCTTGACCAGAAGGTAATCTCTCTTCTAATGGGATGACAACAGTGGAAGCCTCATGGAAATTTGAATGATTAAATCTTGTATTTATATAATCACTGAAGTCGAATTGAAAGTGTTCATCTTTGTGTAACATGTTACAAAAAGTATATGAAAGTGAATATTCGAGATTCCAAAGGGAAAGAGTTAGCGCTTTTGTGTAACGTTGCCAATACTGATTTTAGTACCTGCAGCAATTGATTGTATAGTCTATGAGCTAATGGTAATATATTGCACTGATCAACAGCAAATTATTTGAGATCTTAGTAGATGACTCTCTATTCTATTATTGTATATATGGAAATGAACTAAATTCTATGGATGATTCGCCACTTTAAATACTTTGCAACAAAGGCTTTCGCAATCCACAAACAACTCGTACTTATCGCCTTTAAACGAATCTCATACTTAATTTGAGGGATATTCTTCGAGAGGGGAACGACCCATATGAGTATTTTAGGCAAGTTTCGCGGATTTTTACTCCAACAAATAATTGGAGAAGCGTTTAAGATTGCCATATTGGGGTAATTTTCATTTCTCATCCTGAGATTTGTTGGAAATAAATTGGGTTATTAAAGGGGTAGAATCTAGATTTGGACTATATTTTGACTTTTGTAAATCTGTGTTATTTTTACTCCTCAAACCATAAAGACTTAATTGGAAATTTTAAGCAGAATTAGTTGGGATGCTGTTATAAATGTTGGTTGCACATCCTGTTGGAATATGCAAAAAACTGGTTTAAAGATCTGTTCCTCGTGGCCCAATGGTCACGGCGTCTGGCTACGATTTATCAGTAGTTACTTCTGAAACCAGAAGATTCCAGGTTCGACTCCTGGCGGGGAAGATTTTTTTTTGATTTTTTTTGGGGTAAAAATCTTCATATGTCTGGTCTTGTCTTGAGAGGGATAATATATAGTTGAACGTCATGACTACCTCGAGGTATGAGTATATTTTTATGGGCTGTTTGTTCGGTATAATAAGGACTTTCCAAATACAACTTCAATCTTCAAGGTATTGACATTGTATGCCGGAGAGGTTTTTTTGACACATAATATGCATAGTAATTGTTTTGCGGACCAGATCGTAATAACCAAAGATGATGCTATTATTAGTGATATTTGAAGCTAATGATCACAATAATTCGGTGTTTTATTCCATACGGAATCTACAGTTAAGCCATGCATCTCTAAAATATATACAGCAACTAGCTGCTATTATCTATGAAAACTTTAGTTGATAGGGATCAATCTATATAGCTTTGTTAAAAGCATGTTTGTGTTTCTCTGCAACTTCATCTATGGCCTTCAAGACTTCATATTTACGTTCTTGAGAACACCAAGAACCATTGATTGAGTTTTGAGCAATTTTAACCCATTTATCAAGACCCCAACCGAACCTTGTGTAAACTTCGACATAATTCTCCAAGATATAGCCACCAAAATATGCTGGATCATCTGAATTCAAAGAAAAACTAACACCGGCTTCTAATAATTCATTTAATGGTAATTCTGCGACATCATTAACAACTTGTAACTTAACATTACTCAATGGACAAACTGTCAATAGTGTATTCTCATTGACAAGTCTTTCAATTAATTCTTTATCTTTAATTGAATTAACACCATGATCGATTCTAGTGACATTTAACAAATCTAATGAGTTAGAGACATATTCTGGACCACCTTCTTCACCAGCATGAGCGGTCAAGTTTAATTCTGGTGCAATTTCTTTGGCCCTAGCATAACATTCTGCGAAAAGTTCTGGAGGAAATGGCTTTTCAGCTGAGTCTAAACCTAATGCATGAATTGTACCATCTTCTAAGAATGATTTGGCTGATTCTATGGTTGAAATCCCAGCATGAGATGGTAAGTGTCTCAACAGACACATAATTAATTTTGTCGATAGGCCTAATTCTTCTTCAGCTCTTGTGCAAGCACGCTTGAACCCATTAATAACGATTGCAATATCAATTCCTCTGTCAGTATGTGATTGTGGATCAAAGAACACTTCAGTATGATGAACACCATGATCTTTAGCCTTTTGGAAATAAGCCCATGCTAATTCGAAAAAATCATCCTCTCGTAATAAAACTTGGCAACCAATGTAATAAAAATCTAAGAAATCCTGTAAATCTGAGAATTGCGAATATCTATGATTTAATTCCTCAATTGTTTTAGGGAATTGATCAGGTAATGATATATTATTCTTCTTGGCTAACGGGAATAATAAATTTGGTTCTAAAGTACCTTCTAAATGTAAATGATGTTCACATTTTGGTAATTCTTGAAGAAATGAATGAATATGTTTAGTACATTCGTATTTGGCCATGATGGAAAGAAGCAATTGTGGGTTGATAACGAACTATAGATCTATCAGATACGACAGTGACCACATTTGCAAAATTCTAGAGATATAAGCATCAAATTTTTTTTTTCTGCAAGGCCGTTGAAGGAAAAAGAAACGACGACGTTATCAACAAGATCATCGGCTTGAACCGCCGTGTCCTCGGAGAATGAGTTCCTCCGACAAAAAACAAAAATTTGGGGTTTATCCGATGTACTCAGCATGTATAAATGATTGGTAACATCTTAAATATTATTGCTCTTAATGAGGACCTGTAATAAGACTGATGCTAACTGAAAATCACATACGGCTTTGAGTGAAAATTTACTGAGCATTATTTCGGAATTATTTTACGAAATGTACCAGGAAGATGAGCAGAATGATTTAGAGTTTTTCTCAGTTTAAAAATTGAAATCATAATTATATAATGCATTAGTGGCTATAGGTCTATTTTGCCGTTGTCGACGTGATAGTATCATGTGAGACGAGGGCAATAATATATATCTTGCTTATTATAGCACACTACTCGGGAGTGATTGCCGTCGGACCGTCTGATTTAAGCCCATTTTGACATCAGATATATATTATACACAGTTTCAATAGTGCTTACACATTGTCTAATCTTTCATAATATTATTAATATCAAACATTGATTAGGTATATCCTTATATATAATTGCTTAAAATTACTTCCTCATGATTCATAAAAACTGAGCTTGTCGAGTATATATCTTGGATCATTTTTTATCATGATATCTCTGCCACTATGTGATCCGCCAAAGATATTGTCACACTTCTCTGAACGTCTAAGCTCTCTCCAAACCTCCAACTGTCACAGTGACATTTCCAAATAAAAGCAACAGAAATGTGGATCCCTTTACCATTTTTAAGACTAACCTCTCAAGAGATAGGAGGTACAATCCCATTCAAACTAAGCATTAAGAAAGAACAAAAGGACAAGAGCTCTCATCTTATCTTGACTACCATGTTACATAATCGAAATAGTTTGATTTTTTTCGCGGAACATTTTTTCCAGCTTCTCTAATATAGAAGGCGGATTATGTAGTGTTATATTGGAAGAGCAAAGTCAGCAATTGATATTATATAAGGATGGAACTTGTAAGTGAATGAGTTATATGGAAGGAGCTTTTCTAACAATGAATTAGCTCCCTGAAGGCCAGCAAAATAAAGTCGAAGTCTTATTCGAAGACCAACAAAAGATCAATGAATTCTCCAAATTGATCAATAAGAAAGATACACTATTCATAGAACTCAAGAAACAAAAGCAAGAGAAAGAGTATTTAGAAGATGTTTCCTTGGAGATCGAACTCTTGGATGAAGAAGAATTAGTCAACTATAAAATCACAGAGAATGCCTTTATCAAGTTACCACAATTGGAAGTTGTTGAAAGATTAGAAAATGATGGTTCAAAATTGGATCTCGTGATAGAAGGTTTGGAGAGCCAGATTGATGAAATTGATGAGAGACTTGGTGAATTGAAAAAAGCTTTGTATTTGAAGTTTGGGGATAATATTAATTTGGAACGTTAGTTGTATTTTTGGTGCATGATGCTAGTTTAACTGTAGGTCAAATCTCTAATTGATCGTACTTATCGAAGATATCCTACATTGGTGGTGAGTATTTAGTAATATAAATGTTAAGACCTCAAATTACCCAAATAAATCGCATTATTATGGTCATCAAAAAGTCATAAAGAAATTGATAATAAATATTGAATTTACCCAAAAGAGACCGCATCAAATAATAAACTCTGTGTGTGTAAAAACTTATGGAAATAAAAATCCTCATCGTAATAGTAGAAGTGAAACATAGAAAATCATAAAAAGTTTGGTATTTTTGAAGAATAAAAGTGTCATGAAGCCTCACACTTTCCAAGTGAAAAAGGAAGGACCACATTGACCACGTGCAGTAACTTCATTTATCATTTATACTGACACTTGAATCCTTTTCAATGAAGAATGGATATTTAGAATCACTGAAGAACTTTATCGAATCAATAAGACCGTCATCTGGTATATAAAAGCTAAACCCTGTCAATACTGTGGAGTATTCATGACCAATTTTACCACCAAATTCCACGATTTTGTCCTTCACTAATTGGACGTATCTGCATGTGGTTAGTTGTCACTGTTCCAAAAATTGAGAATAACGAGAGTACTCACTTGTTTGGAGTTATTGGGCCTTGTTCGAATACCAAGATGTACGACTCTATACAATTGTTAGTTAACTCAACGATGAATAAAACAAAACGCATGAGAGCGAAAAAGAGAATAGAAAACTCACCAGAAATAACCAAGGAAACAAAGAAGAATAAACTCAAACTCTTAAACAATCTCATCGCTCCCTTAATAAGAAACCTGTTCTGTTCGTTAATGTTACTGCGGTGAAAGAGGTCAATTTTTTCATTTTTATGGCATTGCCTGCTTTTTTTTTTACAAAAGTCCGGGGTTATAACCACAATAAGCAAATTGACACTCGGTAACACTAACAAAATAGGATAATTGATAAAATTGGACCATTTACTGTTCATTTTATACATATTCATCCCTCATCACAAATCTGGCGACAAAATAAACTCACAAAAGTATTTCACAGCCGAATATATCTCTTTACCAACTGGTGATATATACCCACTAGGAAGTAAAAACCCGTGAGAGCCTGTATCTCTTAATTTTAGTTGGAAAGCCCAATCAGCACGTCCATTATACATATAATCCAATGAAGTGCCAGCACCTAACCCAGGAATAACATCAACATCACGATCAAGGCACGCTGGTTCGACAGTATATTTCTTTCCTCTTTTCAATCTAATGGCTTTAGATAAGCCATAGGCTAATTCTACCAAATTTTCATGATCTCTTGGTAATTCAGCACACGAATAAGCATATGGATACAAAATCTTCTGGGTATATGAATGGAAATCTAAAAATCCATAGATATCATGATCATTTTTGGTTATATTTATATAGTGGTGTAAATTGTATGCCTCCATTGCTTCATATTCAGTTTCTCCACTGTATGATTCACCACATGGGAAGTCCTCAGACCTTGTCCAGTGATAACCGAATGAATGATCAATATCAATACCGAAACATTTTGGAATATAAGTCTCCTGTCTGTTTTTTCTCCATAAACGATCAGAATTCCAAGTATATTCATACCCATCTGGATTGAAAACTGGGATGATTAGAAAATCCAAATTATCCAAATATTTAGTCTCTTTCTTTGATGATCCATAATTTTTCAACAGGTTAAAGATCGTAAACAAAGCAGTTGAAACACTAATCCATTCTCTAGCATGAACACCAGCAGTAATGACAATGGTTCTCTTTTGAGGGTTTAAACCAGCAGGGGAGGAAAGATGGATCGCTTTCATCTCACGACCTTCGAAAGTCTGACCTAGCCATTCAATAGTGACTAGTTCTGGAAATGTCTCTTGTAAAAGATCTAACCAAGAATAAATAGTGTTTAATGGTCTGTATTCCTTAAAGAAGATATCACCAAGGGTATGAATATCCATATCACTTGTTTTAAAATCCACCAATTTTGAATCTTGAGGAAACGTTTCAAATACTGCTTGTGCTAAATCATCAATGATAACTTCACCTCCTTGGATCTTATCTAAATCTTCAATAGGGATTTTAAAATCGATAAAATCTGAATTTGCTTCCCATTGATCATATTTCGTCCTTAGGTTCAAGACATCGCTCTTATTATCACCGTGTTTTAAATGAAATCTCACAATCTTGAATGAATCATACTTCTTAAGATCCAATGGCCATTTGTCTGGTTTTATACTCTTGTAAGAAACGGGGTAATCTTTGTTAAGTTGATACTGATTGAGTACATGTTGAAATTCTGTGGAAAAAGGAACGAAAAAGCATGTTGTTATGGAAATTATACCAAGCTGTATAAAAATTGTATCAATTTTCATATCACAACTCGATTTGTTAAATAAAAAAAGGGGCCAGAATTGGTAAAATGTTGGTGTTCATTCAGTGGTCAAACAGTTCATCTTCCCTTTTAAAAGAGTTGATTTTTTTATCTCTGAAATTGGTAAAGGACACAATTTCTGATACATTTGATAGGGGCACTTTTACACCCTAAATCAATCATATTATTACAGCTCATTAACGAAAACATCAACTATTAACTATGTATACTATGTATTTTAAACGATAATGGCAATAGAAATATAAAAATTTCACCACAATCCCTCAATTTGATTAATCAATTTATGATTATTCCCAAAAAATTGAGATCGATCACCGAGATTATCCTTCTGAGGAGGGACGTAGTTAACTTTACCCTTATCCAAATTAACCAATTCACCATTAGTCTTATCAATTCCTATTGGGCCCTTCTTGACCATATTAGTCACTAATTCAAATCCCAATTGGGATGCAGCAATAGCAGTTATCTCAGCATGATCATACGCTGGTGAAACTTCAACAATATCAGCCCCAACAACATTTAAATCATCAAGATCTCTGATCAATTTGATCAATTCACGAGATAACAACCCACCAACCTCCGGAGTACCTGTACCTGGGGCTAAACCAGGGTCAATGGTATCAATGTCAATACTTAGATAAACTGGTGCATCCTTTGGAATCTTAGCATATATCTTTTTAACAATGGCATCAATTCCAAATTCAACGACATCTTCAGCATAAATTCTGCTGAAACCTTGTTCGGTATCATCCACTAAATCTTGGAAATCTGTCAATCTAGTACGTAATCCAACGTGGAAGTTGGAATCCTTATGTAATAAACCTTCTTCCTGGGCCATCCAAAGCATTGTTCCATGTGTGAAATCTTCTTGATCTGTGTGCCATGAAGATGGGTAGCCTTCAGCTTTCCAAGTATCTAAATGAGCATCAAAATGGATTAAAGTTATCTTACCGTATATTTTATGTAAGGCTCTTAAATTTGGTAAGATTATTGAATGATCACCACCTAGTGATACAACCCTCGGATAAATTTCAACGTTATCATCCTTGTAAACTGATGTTATATTAGCTTCTCGTTTATATAATTCTTCATATCCATAAGTCATTTGTTTCAGAGCAAGAGCATTATCCATTGGAGTCACTGGGATATCTCCGCAATCCATAATTTTAGCCCAGTTATTATATGGATTTAGTCCGGCACGATTGTTGAATCCTCTTAGAGCAAATTGACGTTGCGATGCTGCTCTGATAGCTCTTGGACCAAATCTAGCACCACCTCTATAAGTAACAGCAGTGTCAAATGGAACACCGACAATTGCAATATCGAAAGAAGAATCTGGGTTAATTAGACATTTCTCATGTTCCAAGTGTGCAAAAGTGTTGATGCCAGTGAATGGGAAATCATTACCCCATGCTTGTTGTAAAGTCATATCTAAGGGAGGTAGATCTTTATGATGATGATACCCATGTGCCAAAGTAAATGGAAGGAGGGATAATAGAGTGGTAATTGCTAATGTCATTGTTGAAAGCCAGTGTTTTCTTATGATGAACTAGAGAAAGATCCTGTTTGTGGTTTTGGATGATTCTTTGGCTCTTTTATAAGATGATTAGGAGCGGAATTTTTTGAGCTCCGTCCCAATTAGGAAGGTTGAATACACACATTGGAGGTGATAATCTTGCAATTGTATAAGTGGCCCGTTACGCACCTTTTATGCCTGTATGAGTGTATGGTGAGTGTATGGTGAGTGAGTGGGTGAGTCTAGAACACATCATTCCGATTTCTCACCACCGTGTAAAGAAACCGTGACACTTCTTCATATTTCCTCGTCATTGTAAGAACAAGACACAATGAGAAGAAGCTCATACTAAAGATCATATAGCTTGACATTCCCACCGAATAGATCAAATGGATCAGGATTGCCATTAGCTTACTCCATCTTTCACTCAAGAATGGCATTTCTCTAATAACCACTTGATGAAATCGATCAATTAATGTAATATCACCTGAAGAACCATAATAAAAGCGCAATATATCAGTCATCATATCTTCTGAGAATGTAGACGCTGATAATAAACGTTTTAAAACACGGGTGAATACTATGGGGAAGAATCCCAGGGTGATTATATCGATTGCTCTGTTGAGCAATCTTATTGAGGCTGGTTGTATCCTTTGCTGTTGTAATTGTCGTTGTTGTGGTCTTTGATCCCTTGAAAAGAATCTGAAAAGAGACTGTTCATTTTCATTGCTTGGAAGTACTAATAGTGCGACCTCTTGTGCGGTGAGCTCGACGTTTTCGTCCATGGTGTGTGTTCGATATTTGTTAGTGGTAGTTGGTTTTGTTATTATCGTTATTCTTCTATTTTTCAAATTCTCACTTACACCAGTAGAAGTAATAATAACAATAGTAAGAGACTACAGCCATCCCACTAGTTGGACAAGAAATGAGATTATTCCTCATCACCGTATTAACAATCATTTCCTTCGCACATGCCAATACAGAGGCCTTTTTCTTCAATGCTAAGCATCTTCGAAAATCGTCAGTCAATGATTCTCTCATAAACACCACAATCACTCCAATTACACCAAACACTCTCACTATCAAAGTCAATGCTCCTAATAATTTACAGTCAAACACTTATTTATTTCCTATAGAAAAATTAGATTCGATGGATTACAATGCAAAAGTATCATGGAGCGCACTTGATCCTATCCAAGTTCTTGAATTCGATGTTATAGAGGGTCCGTTTGTATTATTATCCGTTCGATACGACTGTTATACAAAAGATGGGGACTTTATGAATAATGACCATGATGTAGATCTTATTATAATGCTTGACCCTTGTTTATTGAGGTTTATACCAAAGAGTCTCATTCCTGTCATTATGCAGATCATTATCGTGGGGTTATTGAGTGTGTTTGTTATAAGTCCAATTGTATATAACTATCTAATATGATGTGTATTATAAATAAGAATAAATAGTAATAATAAATAGAATAAATAGTAATAATAAATAGAATAAATGATAATAAGAAGAGATTACTGGTAGTTAAAGATTCTCACTGGGTATTCACCTGGTTCATAAATCCCGTTATCTCTAACAATAACAACTTTTGATTTCTTAGTCAAGTTCAAATCAGGTGCAATGATTGGTTCACCTTCGTTTCCCAAGACCGAACCATTAATATCAACTTTAGCCAACGTACTGCTTAAATAAACCTGTGAACCATTGTTAAACAGGGATAATTGAGTTTCACCTTGTTTACCTTTCCCAATCTTTGGGTTTGATAAATTACCCAATGTCAACAAGCCAGAGATCCTTGTTTGATCAAAAGATGAAGTTTGGGGATAATCTCTTCTATTGTCTCTTTTGAAATATTGGTTTCCATGAACATCACCTGCAGGGAATGTGACTGGCTCTGTGTATTCTTTAGCTCTTGGTTGATTTCCAGGGGCTGGAACTCTGTATAAAGAAACCACTGGATTTCCTGAGGATCTATTAGGAACCAAAGTGAACCATTGACGGAAAGTTTCCCAGATTCCCCTGGAACCTGTCGTGTACTTCTTCCAAACCGGGACGGGGCCTCCAGACATTTTGCTGACGTTGTTGTTAGGTGTTTAGTGAGTTATTTGTAGTGTAAGTAAAATAATTACTCCTGAAAAATGATCTTCCTCTAATAACAAAAGTACTCAGAAACACCAACAAAAAATGTCCACTAAGCCAGTAAAGAGATCTTACCGTCTCTCAACGGTTACTTACCTTGTTTTCAATGTAATACTCGGCTCAATCCTCATTTCAGGTCTTTTTGAGATCCTAAACCGTCCATTACCGCCTCATTTAGTTAAAGGTGGTCATTTCCAATTCCTTACAAATTTATCACTATGCCTTACAATCATTACAATCGGGGTAAATATCATTGCCATCATTACTAACAACGGAACAGTTGTCTTCATAGATCGTTATTTCAATGCTAGTGCCCTGATTGCTGAAACTATCGTCACTATCATCTATTGGCCTTTAAAACTTTTCTTAACTCATATGATTGTTAATACTCAAGTACTTCAGAGAAAAGATTTTATTCCATTGAGACTAGACCTTACAATCCACCTATTGCCACTATTGGCATTAACTTTTGATTATTACTTTATTAGATATGATACATTTAATATCGCCCTAACCCATGTTTTCCCACTATTAGTGGCATTATCCTTTGGGTATTGGTATATTTTAGACTCCCTAGTTGATCCAATCAATAATATTGGTCAAGAATACCCTTACCCCTTTTTGAACGTTGACAATGGAACAAGAGTTGTCATATTTGTTACTGTTGCAGTGTTTGGTTTGACTTGTTATCAAATTTATGAGTTCCTTCATAATCTTGTCGTTAAACTAGTGTTTAAATTAGAAGACGAGGCTGCTGAGGAGTATGTTGTTAAAAAAGAGGAATAGATAACTTTAAATATCTGATTATGGACCCGTGATTAATCGTTGTAATTTGTATAGAGATCCCGTATAAAGTATCTCGTGCTGCTCTTACCATCTCTTCGCTCTAAAACTGAGTGAAATGAGTCGAAAAGTCAACTTCTCCTTATATAATTCACCAATCCCCAATATTAGAATTACAAACATGTCTGATGAGGTGAAAGGTTCTTCAGCTCTATTCGAAATCTATCATGATGAACTAAAAGAAGAAGAAACCACTGAAATTTATGAAGAATTACCATCAAATATCTCAAAATCACCCAAACAAATACGAACCATCAATACGAGAAAACAACACAGTTTAGAGAAAATTGGTACTTGGGTTGCTAAATTGTTGCTGTTGGGTATTCTTGGTATATTATACCATCAGCTGAGCTCAAATATCCATGATAATCATATATTGACACCTAATTTGGCCTCGAAACCTTTGAACATTGGTGTTCAAGTTTCCAAATTCTTGATCAGATATGAATTACCAGAGTTCTTCATATATGCTGTTGAGGGGATTTTCTTTGGTTCTATATTACCATTGTTTGATCATTTCTTTGCCTCCACAGATTTGGAAAATGGTTCTATTTTTTATTCACCATCAACTGCATCTTTATTATCGTCCTCATCATCAACAACACCGGTTAACCCAAATAAAAAGGGCTCATCATCATCTACCATTATAAGAACACTAATTGCATTCCTCGGAATTGCATTTGCCTTTAGAAAAATCGAATGGACATCATCTTTTCAAGCTGCATTGGCTTGGACTTTATTAACCCCAGTATTATGGGTCTTATTAGATGGATCTATCATTGGATTTACCATTGCCACATCTATAGCATCAATTGCATCATTCTCTGTGGTGTTAAATGACGGGATTCCTGTTAATTGGACAACGAATTTGGAATTTTGGGCTGTGATGTTGTGGTTAGGAAATTTCTTCTTCTTTGGCTTATTAATTTTTGGTAAAATTGGTAGATTTTTGTTCAACTGAGTACAAGAGACCATTTAAATTACATAAAGTATATAACGTATTACAGGTTACAATAAACGATAAAGTTACTTTCCCTATTCCCAAGAATAACATTTATATAAAAATAAGATAACCTCATTCTCAAGCTAAACACGACATTAAAATCAACAACAAACAATAACCACGTCAAACGATCTGATCATTTCTCATCACCTTCATCTTCAACCTCATTTTCCAATCCACTCTTAACAGCACTTATACTCCCACTTCTACTATGAGGACCACCTGGAGCAGCACTTGAAACTGAATTCCTGTTGATTCTCAATATCTCACCCGGTGTTAAATGTCTATCTGACACTTTTATAGGAGTATTATTGATGTCTTTCTGATACCCAGCTTTCTTTAATGCGTAATCACCACTATCAAAGAACTTTCTCTCTTGTAGTTTTGAGGAAAGAACATCGTTACGAGTTGGCAGTTTCCCGTAAAGTTTGTAGAGTTTCAGTTCTTGTGGCGTCAACTTTGATTCGTCAATTGGTTCTGACATGTTTTGATTCCGTGTTTGAATACCGTTGGAAGGGTTGTAGTTGAATCACTGCTGCCATTTAATTGACTTATAATGTTGTCTTAAAGACACATCTTCAACGAATATTTCCACAATGGGTATACAAGGAAATAGTGCCTGATTAGGAAGTAAAAAAGAAAAAAAAGACAAAAATTTCATATCATCTTTGAAATGAGATGAGCTCTTGATGAGTTTTATTAATGGGTTAGACAAAGATATCAAATGCTGAATTCACAAGTACGATTGTTGATACGGCACAAAATAAGGCAACCGCATATTCAAACTACAAGAAACTTAAGAAGAGCTCCTTCAAGGAGTCCTTCAAAAACTCGTATAAAGTCTAATGGTTCAATCGAACGAACAACTAATCAAAAGCAATACATTAATGAATTTAAAGAACAAATAGAGAAGCAAGGATTAAAGAAAGTTGAAATCAGAAGAGATCTGTTATTATTGGATACTTTGAATGACTCAAGACCAGGAACAAAGACAGATCAGAGGTATAAAAGACAACAACGAGAATTGGAGAAATTGCAAAATGATGATCAAAAGATTCAGTCATTATGTCATTTTCTACTCAACGAATTAAAATTAGAGATCGAACAGTATCCAAACCCTGATAATGTTAGTATCGATGATTTAAGCTCAGATCCCCGTCAATTGGAAATAATGGTTGAACATGAATTGAGAAGATTCTTTACCTCAACATTAGAAAAAGATGGCGAGTCTGGGAAAGATAAGAAATTTCATGTACTAGTGACAATTCTCGAGTCCTTAAGACAAAAACCTGGCGGTGCTTTGACATTGTCTCCAGATTTCTATAGTGAAGTTTTCCAAATGGCACAATTTGTTGAGAGGGAGGATTTGAAGAATAAGATCCGTTATGTTTCAGGTTCTTTGATCTATAGTTTGAAGAAATTTGAAATGGATTACTTATCAGAATCACAATTTATTGAATCCTTGATTCTTCACAACGAAAATACATTTGCTGAGACACTCTTGTTGAAAAGAGTTGAAAAGGTTGATCAGAGATGGTGGTATGAACTAATGATTGTAAATTATTTGGATATGGGAGAAATCAGTAAATCAGAGGAAATTGTTAAACTGATAAAGGGGAGATTTGGAGAATATTTGGATATTAGGGTCTATCAACTGTTCATCAGTAAATACATCGAATCGCAAAATTTTGACAAGTTAAAAGAATGGTTGATCAAACTTACAGATTCTATCATCACTAATGGTTTCAGTGATCAGAAAGACATCCCTGGTGTTGGCACAACTGAAGAAAAGGCCTTGAGCTATTTAAATTCTGAAGAGCCCCCAACTAAAGAGGAATATTTTGAAGTTTTGAGACTGCTGTTAGACGTTAAAGAAGTTCCATTTGAATTCCCTGCTAGAATGATCAATTTTTATCTGAGTGTTCTTCCTGATGACGTTGGTCATGTTGTTGAGATCTTGATGGAATACAGGCATCTTTATAACTTCAAAGTGAAGCCTATTTTACAAATGGTCGAAGAGAGACATACAGATTTGAATATCAGCGATTATTTCAAGATGTATAGAGAAGTGACCCCAGTTGAGTCTAAGAACCTGGATGTTCTCGAAGAAATCATTAATATTGAGACAGCTATTCCTGCTTTAAAACAAAGACTAGTCGAAATCCAACAAAGCTTAACTAAAGATGGTGAAGTCACTTCCACACAGATGTATAATTTATTATCTGGTTTGTTGAAGTCAAAGAAAGTGGAAGAAGCAATGAAATTATTATTAGCTATGGAAGAGTCCAAGGAAAAATCCAGGAATTTGAAAGATGATGAAAAATTGGTTATTCCTGAGGTTTCATCAAAGCATTACTTACCATTTATGAGATATTTCGGCAGAAGGGAACAACTAAATGATTTGATAGCGATTTTAGAAAGATATCAGATTCATCATCAATTCAATCCAATAATTTTGACACAATTACTCAATAGTTTATCCAAGATGAGAAGATATGATTTGGCCTTGATATACATTGAACAGATCTTAATGAATGATATCCATTTAGGAGACAGGGAATATAGCTCAATTAATATGAGTTCAAGAGAATTATACTCAACAATATGGAAAACAATAAAGGATATGCTGATTGAATTTTCCAATTTGAAAAGGAATCATGATGCCAAAAGCCAACAAATAGAATCCTTACTCATTGAAAAGCTTCCAAACTTGAGATATTTATTCATGAAGATGATCCATGAAAAAGTTATTCCATCATCGCATGACTATTTCAACATCATTTCGACGTTCTTCATATCAAGAGATCGACCTGCTGTTCTGTGTGCCATGGAATATCTAAATAATAAACATAACTTACAATTGAGTGAAAAGACTATAAAGATCATCGATAAGTATTGTTCATTTCCTAATGAGATCGGGTATTTCAAGTATTTGGAGAACAAAGAACAACAAGAACGATTAAATCAATTACATTTTGAATCATCAAGTTCCACCTCATTTGATCCTTTCAATCCAGTGTCTAAAGCTGATGAACTCAATGATGAATCGTTATTGGATCTAAAGACCCCCGAAGAAGAAATTGAAGCTGAGAAGTCGGAAAACATCAAGAAGTTGGTTTGGTTAAACTCGTTTAAAAGAATTTATCAGTCATTGGATAAAACAATCATCACAACTAATGATCTAAAATCTGCTCATAATGATTTTGAGCTATCATATCACGATTTTGAACAATTAGTTAACAATTGGGATTAGAACTTTTAGAGACCACGACAAATTTAATTACAACCTCTGTAAATAATACATAAAATAATCGCCCAGTTAAAACAAAGCAATTTATTAATAAAACAATCTCTATAAGTTTTCATTTCACTTCGACATGGTAAATAACAAATGGTTCATAATCAGTATCAACCAAAGAGGCATATTCGTTCAACGAAGAATCCTTTTTAACTTTATTCTTATTATCAACAGTGAAGGCACCGCGACCCAAATAACCAAATTCATGAATCAATTCCTTCTTAGATGTTTCCAAGAATTTATGTCCTGGTAATCTTATCACTCTAGTTTGGAAATCTGGTGGTAAACCATATCTTAAGACACTTTCAACATAGACCCTGATAGCTTTCAAATGAAACCAATTGGCAACGATATCTGAATATGCAGTTCTAGCTAGTCTAATGATTTCACCTCTTAGACGATGCTCAGTTTGAGCAGCTAATTCATGTTCTTTTCTTTGTTCGTTTAGTAATTCTTCGGAGTAAACGAAATCTCTTGGGACGTATTTGTTTTCGCGTAATTTAGCGGTGAATTCTGGAATTGACTTTTTGAAGAGAGTGACGCTATACAAGATGTATTCACTATCTTGTTGTATATCTCTTGCACTTCTTGGAACAACGTTTTCTGTTAAAGTTTCATATGATTTTATAAATTGATCTTTTAAATTCTTTGGAACAGCAACAAGAATAGTTTGCAAATATTCTGAATTTAATACAAAATCTTGTGGTGAAACCAAATCATGTAATGATCTAACTGATAAATCACCTGTTTGCTTTCTTTCAGCAGCAGCTAAATTGGATTTGGCAGTATTATAACTGTTGAATGAATTCTTAACATCTGCATCTAATTGGAAAGCCTCCGACGAAATTAAAGATATCAATTCCTTAATTGGTTTATCAACTCTAAATTTACTGGATTTCCACTGGAAAGTTTCAACATACTCGGTAACTAATTTATCATCAACTTTCTTTGATGCGTTGATTAGAGCAGTATTACCATCGTATAGATTAGACAAGATCTCAATGACTTTGCCAACTGAACCAGCCAATTGATCGTCAAACTTTTGAAGTTCTTCACTTTCAGCAACTAATGTGTCTAAAGTACCTATCTTGAAATCTGGAATTGAGATCTTGTTAATAACAGCTTTCCCTTTGATTAAGTCTTGTTCTAACCATTCATCCAAGTTGGCAGTTGGTTTGGAGTCAGGAGCTGCTTTTGAGGGCAATGATAGCAAAATATAATCAGCTAAATTATCAGACATTCCCAACCAATTGTGGACCTTTGAAGCAAATGAATATGTCTTCCAATCCACTTTGATCCTTCTCTCTGTTCAACAGCCATTTTTGGCTTTCGAAATTTAATGGGAGGGTAAGAGTATTACATAATCATATAAAGTATCTCATACCCATTCGCGTAAATGTGTCTCTACCGATTAGGTAGGAAAAAAATAAGAAAATTTAATTTTTTTTTTATTAGTACGTAAAGAAGAGGTAACAGTTGTATTGATACTGTGTGTTAATAGAACGGTGGCTCTCTCATTGCACCTGTAATATAGTCATTCATATATATCATGAGTTCCACACTCGAAGTAAGCCTTTGGATACTGAATCTGGACATATTTTGATCAAATTACTAACAAAGCCATTCCAGGAACGTCTAAAGAATAACTCATCTGCATTTGATGGATTACTGTCGTTGATTCCTGCCAAATATTACTATGATGATGATACTCAGGAACAATGGAAGGCTAAGAAGAAGTCAAAGGAGGAAATTAGACAAAATAAAAGGGCGAAGCTAGATCCATCATCTATTGAAGAAAATGAGAAAGGTGCTTCTGCATCTCAGGTGCTTAAGAAAAGAGCACTAAATGCCACTTCTGTGGTGATACCTGGCCAAAGAAAGCAAGTCCAGGATGGTGAAAATAGAGAAGAAGAGGATGTTGAAGATGACGACTCAGAAGATTTAGATCAAGGGATGGACATTGATTCAGATTTGGCTTCATCAGATAGAGATGAACCAACTCCAAAGACTAATGGCCACGGCAAAGATGCAACGAAACAACGAGAAGACTCTGACGATGAAGATAGTATTGACATAGTGTTTGATGATGAAGGTAATGAGATACCTGCTTTTACTACTACCAACAATAAGGTTGAAGCACCTGTTCCGTCAAGGAAAGAACAAGACAAAGCTAAGAAAGTTCCAAAAGAGTTGACTCCAGAGGAGAAGAGAAGGAAGGAAGAACAACTCAAAGCATTGAAAGAAAAGCTTGCTAACAAGATCAATATATTGAAGGAAAAGAGAAAAGCTCCAGGCTCTAAAGTTGCAGGTGCACCACAATCAAGAGAGGCTATTTTAGAAGAGCGTCGTAAGAAAGCTGAACAAAAGGCTGAAAGAAAGAGAAAACTGGCAGAGTTAGAGAAAGATGATGACAGTGATGAAGAGGAGGAAGATGATGATAATGAGGATGAAGAAGAAGATGATTCTGATACTGAAAAGGATAATGGTATGAGCGCTGATGGTGTCTTATATCAGAATATTCAATTTGACGATAAGACCAAATCTACATCTGATTTATCAAACATTAGAAAAGCTCCAAAGAAGAAGGGTCCAGCAAAGAAAGATTTAAGAGCCCATTTGAAACTATTAGAAGCTAAGAAGTCTAAATTGAACCAATTAGACCCAGAAAAGAAGAAAGAAATAGAGGAAAAGGAAAAATGGAATAGAACAATTGCTCATGCAGAAGGTACCAAGTTAAGAGATGATGAAAGATTATTAAAGAAGGCATTGAAAAGGAAAGAAGCTCAAAAGAGGAAGTCTGAGATTGAATGGAGAGATCGTAAAGAGCATGTTGAGACCACTATCTCTCAGAAACAAAAGAGAAGGGAAGAAAACTTGCAAATCAGAAAAGATAACAAAGGAGTTAAGCGTAAAAACCAACAAAAGCAAAAGAGAAAATTCAAAAGTACAATTGCACCAAAGAGAGCAGGGTTTGAAGGCCGAATGAGATCTGGTAAGAAGAAGTAAGAAGCTCAATGAATCTTTGGTTTTCAGGATTTCATATCAAACGGGTAGAAAATCTTCAAATAGAAAGAAAAAAAGTTGCATATACATTAATTTTGAATAAAAGTTTTTTTGCTGGATCGATGGATTGGTAATTTAGTGTACTTATCATTAGCCTTTTTTCATAATTTCTAGGCGGCCTCTTCAAGTAATCTACCATGAGCTGTACAGCGCGCTCTAATAAGAGTTGTAACCGAGGATTAGAGATATCTATGATTTGGAAGTTTTCAGGCGTTAACTTCTCGAATATTCAAACCTCCATCTGGGAGCACTGGATTTCCTGAAGCTGAACTGAACTTGTAAATCAATCGCCTCGTTTTTATTCACTTACTGGGAAATCAGTATCATTGAATAACAGTGTTAACTATTAACCGTAGATGTTATGGGTCAGTAGTAAATTCGCGATCCTTCTCCGGGTTTAAGCAGCGCTTAGGAGCTGTACAGGCGGAAGAGCCGATTGAAAGGCGATAACGAACTTTTAACCGGATTTTTGGAGTTATGGCTTTAAATTCCAGCGAAGCTGCAAGCTGAGAATTTGCAGGATTGATGGAAATAGAAGCAGGCTGAAAGCACGGACTACAACGGGAGTTACAAATTGGATCAGTAGGGGCTCATATTAAAATAGGCTACGGCTCCGGTGACACCGCAGTCACAGCAAGATAGGGCATCACACAAACAGCGCCTGTTGAGTAAAGCTGAGAACAAACTACAAAGTTTCTACAATTCCCACTTAATAACAGCAAGTGTTCTGTTTCTATTAGGTTTATACTTATATGTTCATTTCGTCGTAGATACCCATTACTAATCTCCCTAACTCAGCTTTCGTCACTATAGAATCCATTAATTGTGAGGTGAAATTTAACTCGGAAAGAGTTTTAGGGAATGATCCATCACCATGGGGAGCCTTGTCTAGATGCATTATGTTATTGGATGAGCTTATTCTTGTAGGACTATTAAAACCACTGATGTTAGTACTTGAGTTTCGAATTGGTGTTTTATAACTTGTGGTTCTTGGTGTAGCATTAAGCGATCTTTCTAAGGTCAACTCAGGTCGCAGTCCAGCCATTTCAGGCTTTGATGTTGTGAATTTATATTCTTCATAGTTGTTGAAAAAGGATTCCTCAGACATGTGTGGAATTATTGGGGAAGAAGGCTCTATCAAGCTCATAGGTACCAGAGAGCCGAAGCCAAAGATTTGTATACCTCTAAGCTTGGTGGTTGGCTTGCTGAACTCGTCCATTCCGTGTAATGTCCTGGTATCGTACCTGCCCTGGTATTACGTGGGCTCGATAATCGTGTGGGATAACTGGATAAGATTACGGGTGCTAGGAAATTATATATAGAATTTTTTTTGTCTCAATTGTCTTTTCCAGTATCTGGATTCTGGGGATGCCTGCAACAGATTAAACGTTTTCAGTCGCATTGGGAGTCATGTGTGCAGAGGGTAACTTCTCAATGCGGCCAAATTGTGCAACTGTATGCATCACAAAAGATCATAGCTGGGGCTACCAATTCGGTATAAAACTTTAGATTACTCCGGAAAATCAATTGAGTTTGACAGTTGACTCCAACTCTTTCCTCATGCGGTTTTTGCGGATAAGGTGTGTCACGTGTCACGTGACAGGGAGTCTTGGTGGGTCGGTAAATCCATCCGAATTTATCCGACCGGTGCAATGGGCATAAACTCACATCCACACTCTACCTGGTTAGTGGTTCGTTTCCATAGGAGCAACTGGTTTCTCTATAACACACTAAATGACATTGTCAGTAAGCTATTTTTCAAGAGCTTGATGCGCATTCTTGATCAACTTGCCCGAATAAATGGCATGAAAATATCTAAAATATCACAAATTTCAACTTCACTCACCCCCTATCTATGCTGGAAACGCCTGACTTACTTCCAAGTGCCATCAGAGGATAGAGTAGTTATCTATAAGCTAATACACCTTTCTCATATTGAATCGTAAATTTATGGTATTAAAGAGCACATTGCCAGACGCCCGTTTTCTTCTACTTTATCGGTTTGAAAAGTAGTATATTCATTTGCAGCCAAAAATGGTTAAATTCGTGAAAATATGTTGCTACAGGACACATCAATATAATCTTGTTCATATGAAGACGGAATACACAAATCCAATGAAGACTATGAAGAGGAACGCTGAGGCAGCCACAATTAGTGCGACTCTCAGTGTATTATAAATTGTGTTTTTGAGGTCTTCAATTACTGTTTTAACTGGGGAGACCCAATCATTTTGTGTCATTTTGATCTCTGCTTCCATCGTTAATTGTGATAATGAATCGTCTAAATTAGAGAGCAATGTGTTGATTGAAGGTAGAGAGGTGTTCAGATATGACAGTGTTATGCTATGGTTGAAAGTCATACTATTAGAATCATAGATATCGCTCAAAGAATTGGTTAAATTAATACTGATTTCATTGTAGTAATCATATTGCTTCCTCATCATATCTGAGATGTCCAGCTCTTCAAACCTCGCAATCCCTGTATCATTGAATAGTTCATATTTGTTAATAAGTCATCCAGAAATGACATTATCAACTTCTATAGTGATGATACTCAGCCTCAAAAGTACGAGGAGAATAATAGCCATCGCCAAAAATGGTAGATTGGAGCTGACACCAAATAAATAACTACCCAACCAATGCACCTTTTCCTTCATGGCATTATCAAGCCTTAGGAAATTCTTAATGAAACCAGTGAGTGCGAAAACCTTGACATCATGCAGGTCTTGTACTAGGTCAACGTAATTGATTTCATCAAGCTCCTCAAACTTGGCCTGCTTCTCAATCTCAATAAACTTGTTCAACCTTACGTTAATTTCATATTGGAATTTGAAGTACTGATATACTAAAAGCACAAAATAGATGACAATAGCTGATATAACAAATGTTAGTATTGTCTTGTTCATCTTGCTGTTGAAGTCTCTATGACTATGGACAGTACCATTGGTTGTGTTTTTCATTGAGGAGACTAGACTAGGGAAGACTGAAGATTGGAATTTACAGTCCAAATTGGTCTCATTGAACTTCTGATAACCTTGAAGCTCTGAGATTGAATGGTCAAATAAACTCCTAATATGATCCAGTACAGTTTCATTAGTTGAATTCTTGAAGTCGAGTTTCTTTTCATTCATAGCATCAATGAAGTCGTTAGAGATCTCTGAGATGTTCAATGACAGGCCGCTAACATCCACCGAGCTACCGACAAATAAACTATTCGTTAACTCATCTTTATAACCTTGTATCACCGACTGCTGCGTTATCAATTGTTGCATAATTGTCCTGTTCAGATTTGACAAGAGATCAGAATATTCAGACGTCAGTAGCTCTAACGCGTCATTGAAACTTGAAACATCATCATTCTTCAGATCAAAGTCACCAATAACACTATTTTCTAAATCTTTAATTCTCGATACCGTGATATCCTCAATGTAATAGAGTAAATCATTCGCCATGTCTGTCATGTCCTTACCATAGCCGATATAATCAGCAGTCAGATCAATAACACCATCACCCTTGATATCCAAACTTTGTAATTGAGCACCATTGGAGTCAAGAATCAAGTTTATGAATCTTTTGTAAGTGAAGAGCAAGGTGATCAGAAGAGATACCGAGATGAAGTACGGATTGATGATGCAATGAATCAACCGTATCTTGAACTCATCGTTGAATCTTTGGGTCCTCTTCATCAACAATACCATTTTAGAGTCCGCAGTGAAGAATGAACATCTTCTAGAGTTCTATGACTGGGGATTAGATGCCTTTTTAAGGAGGCTTTTGGCTTTGAAGTTTATTCCCTCATGGAACGATGATGAAACAGCATTGCAACAAAAGAGGAACAGCCTGGAATCTAAACTCAAAAAAGCTTATCAAGCCTACTCATGAGAGGAAAAAAAGGACAAGCAAAGAGCACGCAACCGGAAGCTCCCGTAGATGCAAAAACGGCTATGAACCTGTTGGTCTCTCTCTTTCTTTCTTTCTTTCTTTCTTTCCAAACTCTAAAATCTGGATCCATGCTTTTCTTAATGCAATTCTGTGATTTTACCCGATTTCGTCTTGACACATAAAAATCAGGTACAGCCTTTAAAGACCACAAGCGGGAAATCATCAACATCATCTCAACTTACTACGTTTCTTATTTTATGATTAAGAATTATGTTATTAAGAATTAAATTATTAAGAATTAATTAAGAGTATTATTTACTCATCTGAACAGGTATTTACCCAATGCTCTTATGCACAATGGTTCTGGGTCTTAAGTACTACCAGTGGTAGCACTTTCTTCATCCTTCAACTGTGGGGTTTCCTTCTCTGGAGAATATGCGTATTTGGATCTTGCTCTGATTCTAGCACCATAGAAAAAGAACCCATAAGGAATAGCACAACAAGCCAATGAAATGAATGCTAATAATGATGAGGCCCATTGATCACCTAGTCTGTGATACATTTGGATGGTAAACAATGGAACAGCAGCACCCCATATAGATCTCAAGAAAGTTTTGGCCGCAAGACCTGAAGCAGCATAATGTTGGTATGAATCGACAATATAGTTATTGGCTGGGTTATATAATTGAATGAAACCAACACCACAAGCAAAACCTGAAATACAAGGACCAGTCCAGTGAATATGTGGATATGATGTCCAAGCGAAGGAGAATAAACCAGCTGGAATAAACCAACAACCAATCATCATTGGAATTAATCTCAACTCTGCAGGAGGAAGCTCACCTCTAGCGACATATTTGGCAGCACGTTTATTGTAATCAGTGTTAAAGAATGAAGCAAAGCCTGTAGCGCCGACAACACCAATAGCTATTGGAATAAACATCAAACCAGTACTTGAGGCACTCCAACCTTTACCTTCTTGGAAGACAACAGGATAGGCAAAGAAGAACATGTATAGCAGACCATAGATGACTGACATGTAGATAGTGATTAAAAAGACAATTGGCTCTTGTAATAAAATTAATGGTCTTAGTAACGTTTCATTAACGATTTGTTTAAAAGGACGGATTTTGATCTCTGAAAGGGCTCTGTATTTATCATCACCAGTTAATTTTCTTAACTTTCTAGCTCTCTTCTTTAATAATGTTTGATGATGAGTTTCAGGAAGAAATGCAAGGACAGCTATGTAGATAACACCTGAGAAGATCAACAAGACCCAATATAACCATCTCCAACCTGCATTATCACCGATGAAACCACCAATCAAAGGACCAATAACAGGGCCCAAGAATGGAGCAGCACTGAAAATACTCATGGCAACACCTCTTTCTTCGGTTTGCCACATCTCAGCCAAGTTACCACCAATCAAACACATTGGGGCACTGAAGAATATACCATCTATGAATCTGCAAACTAATAAAGTACCAATGTTCTTTGCAACTGCACATGGAATGATGAAAATGACAGCAATACCTAAAGTTGGAACGTACACTTTTACTCTACCAATTTCCTCAGATAATGGGGCAAATATTAAGGGACCAATACCGAAACCGATAACTAGTAGAGTCACAGTTAAGATGATAACCTCTTGTGAGACATTGAAAGTACGCATTGGACCCTCGATATCACCAGTGACGATGGCAGAAGCAAGGGCAACGTCGAAACAGACTAGACCTAAGAAGAAAGTTAAGAACCATTTTCTTCTATTACTCCAGTTTCTAGGATCTTCTGGGTCACCTTCAACAAACTGAACAATTCTAAAACCTGTATCTTTGTCCACAGGATATTGCCATTCATCGTCTTTATTCAATTCGTATAATGGATCAGGATGTGTTTGGACCGGTTTTAAATCGACTGGATCTTCAAGAGGACCTAGCTGACCCGCACCGGTCTCGACTCTATGTAACAACTCTTCGTAACCATATCTGTGGCTATCAATCACATGTTGAATGGCTTCTTGGTCTCTTTCGTGCTCTTCGTTATGATGTGTCAAATGAGAGATCGCAGTAGTTACTCTCGAGAGTTCATGATGTATTTCTGACATGATTGCAAGTACTTAAGAGTTCTATTCTTCGTGCCTATACCTTAGCTTTTGGGGGCAATACTCTTTTATATAATAGCGTAGAGAAAAAATCCTTTCATGCTGTCGGTGATCCAGTTTGAGGACCGACCTTTGTCAAGAACTAGAACTCACTCAACAATCAAATTTCGAAGGAAAAAAAAAGAAAAAAACACAAAGAAAAGAATACAGAGGGTCCAGAAAGGCCTAAAAAGGTCGCACAATGCCACAAATAGTACGTACTTCTATTTCTTGACAACATCAATCCTATCTTCTTGTTATACTTAGCTTTTGGTGCGCGATTTTTCATTGTAGGTGTTATTTTTTTTTTTTTTTTTTGCCCTACATGATTTCTTTCTCACGGCTTTTACAGTAATTTGACACATTTTCGCGAATTATCGGCTCCCAATTGGGAAGGCACGCCGATGCCTCAGAACCGAAAAGTCTAGAAATGTTTAATTTTCCATTTTTCAGGGTTTTCATGGGAGGCATTACCGTAATTTTGCGACATTTCTCAGTTCTTCCTTTTGATAGCGACGCACGTTATCCCGCTTTAAACTGCAAATCTAAGTTCAGAACTAGGGACTAGGTTATTTTGTGAGACTAGAGTTGATATTATATTAAGAGTCACCCCATCAAAAACATTGATACACAGCCACGTATATGCTTTTAATTCGGAGATTAAATCTCATGAAATAGACATTTCCAGCTTTTGATACTACTACGATCTTTTGTCTTAGGATGGTGATCCCAGCAGCTTTATGATAAGTTTGTTTATACCAAAGTGAAAAAAAAGTGAGAAAAAGCAACGACGTATGTTGCTAGCGGCCAGTTGAGACTGCATCTCTCTCCGCATGCAATTATTTCATGCAAAGTGTATCTTGTTGAAAGCCGGGCACAGTTCACGGAATATGAGATCCTTTTAACTGAAAACAGCTTTGTTTGAATGACGCACAATAGATCAGCAAAATCTGAATCTGGAAGTCCTATTGTATGGTTATCGAGGATCCAACAATTGATCTGAGTGAAACAATAAGACGGTGAATAAGTCGCCGGTGGTTTGAGAAATCTTCATAATAATTTATAGAAGTTAGTGCCGGTCATCTATGCACTTTTTTCGGTCCATGTTACAAAAGGCTGAAGTTATCATAAGTTTTTGTATCACGCACGACCGCCAAAGCAGTGGACTTGTGTGACCAAGGAATAGGGCTTACAGCATCTAATGACAGGATCATATATACTGTATAGCATTGTGTGTATTTGTATAATAGTAAGTAGTATAGTGTGATAAAGTATAAATAAGTTGATAAAGTATTAAGAAAGCTAGAACTGATTCTCTGTAGAGTCCTTCCCTGATGAGCTGCCCAACGAGTTCCCGCTGACAACTTCACTGATCAAAGAATCATAATAATCATTCCCTGACCACTTTTGGTGAGTCAACACATCACAGCCTATTTCCCTCTCTTTCTTTTGAACCAAATCAACATAGGCCTTCATCCCATCTTCTTTGAATGCTTTACTCAACTCGAAATTAGAAACAGCATTTGTGTGAAGACCGGCCAATGAAACAAGTTGTAACACAAATCCAGACTTTGCCAGCTCCCAGACAAATTCCTTTAGATCAGTTTCGCTAAAGCCATGAGCACTCCAGTTGAAACTTGGAGATAAGTTATACACTAACTTCTTATCTGGATAAATATCATGGATTCTCTTTGCAAACTCCTGGGCATATTTCAAGTTTGGGGTCTTTGTCTCAAGCCATAATAAGTCAGCAAATGGGGCATATTCCAATACACGTTTAACTGCAACATCAATCCCAGGTTTTGTCAGGTAATAGCCCTCTCTAGTCTTTGGGGCATCCCAATTGAACGACAAACCAGAATCATTGGTCAATTGACGATAGATAGACCTTGAATCATACAGTGATTTCCCCCGAGCTTGAGCATTAAATTCTCCCAATAATTCCAATTTCCCAATCTTGGCCAAACGAGCTTCGACAGCCTCTTTAAAAGTATACAACTTATGGGAATTTAGCCATTCGGACTCTAAGGAGTTCAATTCATTACTGCTTAATCCTTTTTCCTCAGCTTCACTGATAACTTCACTCAAGGGCTTAACATCATCAATAACCCCCAAAATAAACTCATGATCGTTATAGTCAACAGTTGAACTCAACAAATTCCCACTTTCAGAATCAGTTCTTGCAATGATCAGATTTTCAGCTCCCATAAGATCAAACTGTAATCTTGTAGCAATTAAACGTGAAATATGTTGTGAAGTTGGAACAATAACTTTACCAGAGAGATGACCACACTTCTTACCGCCATGTAATTGATCTTCTAAATGAATTGCTGAAGCTCCTTTCTCCACAAAGAGTTTCGCCAACTTCATTACAGAACCAATCCCACCATGACCTGTATCACCATCAGCAATGATCGGTTTCAAGTAATCAGTTCTTGCACCCTTTTTATCGGATTTGAGCCAGTCGTAGTATGACTTCTTATCATGTAATTGCTGAGCTTTGAACAATCTTTCAACTTGATTAGGAACAGTGTCATAAGGGTAATCACCGAAATCAGGGCTCACTTCATTCGTAGTTGTCAGGACACTTGAGCAGGCCCATCCTGAGACATAGACAACTTCTTGATTCTTCACAGTTTGTGATACCTGAACAGGATCTATTGAACCAATTGTATGAACAGGTTTACCCTCTTTGAATCTCTCATTGAGCAAGTTGAATAACTTCACTGATTGTATGGAGGAAGGATAAGAGAGAGGAAGAGTACCACGGTGCTGTGCAACGAATTCAGCAGTATAAGGTCTCTTGATACCCTTAAACCTAGGGGAAGACCACCATTCTTTGATCTGCTTAACCTCTGATTCGTAGTAGTTCAATGTTTCCTTCGCTGTCGGATATGGAAATTTTGCTAAAGTGCGTTTCATTATGGCTGAACGAACTAATTTGGATTCACAGTTGAAGGAATATTGCCTAGTTTATAAAGTAAGAATCATGAGAAGTGGATTCAACGTGCTAATGACTCCCATATTCAATCAGAAAGCCGACTTCGCAGTTGGTCGTCAGCCATTTGATATCGCCATTTTCCCCTTTCGACACTGAAATTACCCCAGTTTAGCTGTTGTCGATTTACCCGTGACGAGTGGCAGATACCAGTCACTCTCTATGTAGCAGCTACAACTAAAGCACCACTGATCTTAAAGGAAGAACCTATCTATTTCATAATTTAGTAGACAATGATCAGGAGCAACGATTACAAAAACAATAATAGTACTAATAATAAAAATAAAAATAATAAAAATTATACGAGCAAAAGTTGCACCATGCTATAGGCGAAATTGAAATAATGCAAAGGATAGCCCAGCTCAGATGGTTTCTTCTAGAGCTAGAACAATAGCAACACGACTTGGAATGTAAACCTGAGTGAAATTTCTTCGATTGTTCCAAGCTAAATCAGTGGTGAAGAATCTCGTTGACTCATCAATTCTGTCATGACCGCCGAATTTAGGAGCATCAGAGTTTAAAACAACCTTGTAAACACCAGATCTTTCAATTCCTACTCTATAATCAGTGTATGAGTTTGTTGGGTGCAGGTTGAAGATGAACAACAAGCCAGCCTTTTCAAAAACTAAGACTTTATCAGATTCGTTCTTCAATGAAATATAAGTATCACTCTGGTTATGTAACCAGCCATACTTTGCTTCTAAATGTTGTAAAGCCTTGTCGAATTGATATAGGAACTTGTATCTTAGCAAATCATCATCGATCAAGTTGAACTGTCTTCTTGCATAGTGGTAGGAGTCACCATTATTAACATTTGGGAAGTCTAACCACTCTGGATGACCAAATTCGTTACCTTCAAAATTCAAGTAACCTTCACCACCGAGTGAATGAGTCAACAATCTGATTAATTTATGCAAAGCAATACCACGGTCAATTACTGGTGTCAATGGAGATAGGATGCTCATGTTGGTGTACATCTCAGCGTCCATCAACCAAAACGCTAATGTTTTATCGCCAACTAAGGCTTGATCGTGAGATTCACAATAACCAATTGCTTTTTCTGAATAACGACGATTAGTCAACGTGTGAACAATGGAATTCAAATCCCAGTCTTCATCTTTCTTTTCTTTTAAAATCTTGATCCACATATCTGGTAAAGCCATAGCTAATCTGTAATCGAAACCAACACCACCTTGATCACGAGGAACACCTAATGTTGGCATACCTGATACATCTTCAGCAATGGAAATCAATTTTGTACCTTCCAAATCACCAATCTGCTTGATCAAGTCATTGGCCAACATCAAATAAGCCAAAGATTCGTGATCAACTGGGGAATTTTCATGCAAGTATTCGTTGTAATCACCGCTAAACGCACCACCAGCTCCAACACCATGATGTAAGTATAACATTGAAGTGACACCATCAAATCTAAAACCATCAAATTTATAAACATCCAAATAAAACTTCAAGTTTGACAATAAGAATCTTAAAACTTCGTATTTTCCATAGTTGAACAATCTTGAGTCCCAAAGTGGATGTGAACCTTTACCACCAGAATGGAAATACTGATACTCTGTACCATCGAAGTTATTCAAACCATCATCAACATTTTTGGAGGCATGTGAATGAACAACATCTAATAGCACTGTCAATCCCAACCCATGAGCAGTATCGATCAACTCCTTTAGCTCCTCTGGTGTACCAAACCTTGAGCTGATAGCAAAGAATGAAGTCACTTGGTAACCAAATGAGGCGTAATAGGCATGCTCCATAATGGCCATCAATTGAACTGTGTTATAACCTAGATCCTTAATTCTTGGAAGAACATTCTGAGTGAACTCTTTATAGGTACCGACCCTTGATTCAGGGGTCGAAATACCAATATGAGCTTCATAGATCCTTAAACTTTCTGGTGCAGGAGGTCTCTTGTTCTTAAATTGATATTTATGCTGTGGATTCCAGAATCTTGCTTCGTATGACACTGAGTTTGATTCCTTTGGAGGAGCGGTGGCACGGGTGATCCAAGCTGGTAATCTATAAAGCTTTTCACCATTTGGTAGATACAGTAGGAGTTTGACTCTTGAATCATGAGGAATAGAGTCCTCTGGTAGATGAATAATGAAATTACCATATTCATCCTTGCTCAATTCATGTGATTGTTCATTCCAGTTGTTGAAGTCACCAATTAAGAAGGCCTTGACTGCATTAGGAGCCCACTCTTTGTAAGTGATAGAACCAGTATGCTGATCGACCTGGAAGCCATAAGACTTGTAACCATCAGCAACATTCAAGATACCACCTTCAGATTCTTTGAATCTTTCAAGCCAATTGTCGGCCAATTCTCTTCTCTTTAATAGCTCATGAGCAAAAGGTGTCAACCATGGATCACCATCGACAGCACCTTTGACTTTAGCAGGAATGATCTGTTTGTTCTCAGACATGATAAACTGACACCTCAGAAAATAAAATTCTTCGAAACAAGTGAGTTATATCCTGGAAGGTTATCTTTTCCCAGGGGGTCATCTTTATTGCTGAGAGCTGCACAACCAGCTTTTTTTACGGGGTCGCATGGCAGATTTTCGAGTACAAAAATTATGGCCGTGAGATGATAACGAACACTAGAATGAAAACAGAGATTTCTCTACAAGTGACGGTGCAGGACAGATGATGGTAGCACTGTAAAGATCAAAGAAGTTAGATGTCATTGATGAGCAAAAACTTGAGGAAAAAAAATTAAAAAAGAAAGCACTCACGCTGGGGGTCGAACCCAGAATCTTCTGATTAGAAGTCAGACGCGTTGCCATTACGCCACGCGAGCTTTTCTTGTTGATTGAACAACTTGGTGTCTACCAAGTGAAGAAGGCTGTTTTGCTGTTGATGAAATGGTTTCCTTATAGATATAACTGAATGATGAAAAAGAGTTCGTATCAATACTAGGCATAGTCCCGATACATGGTGAGTAACCTTCTTAAACACATCAATGATAATCTGCATGGAAACAGAAAATTCGGGTGAAAATTATTGGTCTTACAGGAGTATCAACCAGAAACCTTGCGTGGGCTTCTGGATATGGCGATTAATGATGCAATACTGTATTAATTGAGATCAATATCGGAGAATTAGTTGAGCTCTGCCAAGATCTAGCTTCGACAGTCACGAAACATACTACGTATACTATATACTGCATTCCGTCATAGAACCCTCCAGGCAGGAATGTCAATATTTTCATAGTTTGATGTATACATTGAATGAATTACAAATTGAATGAAATGTTCAAGTAAACAATTATAATTACTGATGCTCGATAAGATTAACAGATTAATATAATTTCAAATTCAATAATTAAGTATATAAAAAATGAGATCTAAACAAGAACATAAAAAAGAATCTAAATATTAACAAACAAATCTTTTATAACAAGCTGCCACCTATTAACTTCAATTCATCTCTTAAAATTCATCATCAGATGAAACGTAAGCATCACCTAATTCCTTCTTCTTTTTCATTCTTTCCTTCTTCTTCTTTCTTAATTCTGCAGAAGACAATTTAGATTTCTTTTTAGCTGAGGCAATCTTGTTACCCATAGCATCGAATTTGTCACCTTCATCTTCTTTCTTTTCAATTCTTGGACCTGAACCTTGACCTGAAACCCAGTTATGACCAGATGGGGTCATTTTACCATCTAAAACAGCCCAAACTTCTTCAGTTAAATCTTTGGTGAATTCAGCAGAGTGAGTAATGATAATGATACCACCTTCAAAAGCTTTCAAGGCCTTTGATAGAGCACCTAATGAGTCACGATCCAAATAATTGGTTGGTTCATCTAAGACAATTAGATGAGGTCTTTGCCAAGTACAAGCAGCTAAAACTAATTTAACTTTTTGACCACCAGATAAACCTCTGATACGGGAGTGGGAAACCAATTCAGCATCTAGACCCAACATAGCACAGTGTGATTCAATTTCTTTTCTGGTTAATGGACGGAATTGACCTGAGGCTAAAGCTTCTTTCATATCAACTTCAGCAACTAATTTGGAGTGAGTTTCAATCAATTCACCTCTTGGTAACCAAGCATTGTCAACAGACATCATTGGAACCCATCTTTCATTCTTCATACCAATGTTTTCACCTAAAGTGAAAGAACATTCATATTCGTAAGTGTTTTTGAATTTTCTTCTAGCATGGATACCAGCAATTCTTCTTGGAGAACCTTCAATCTTGAAGATTTTGTTCATAGCTTGTTCATCATTTTCATTGATTTGTCTTGAAGCACGATCCATGGTTTCTCTATCTTCACCAGTTTGGAATCTCCATTGGATATATTCAGATGGAGTCTTGTCTAAATGAGAATCAATATGAGCAAAAGCATGTTGTTTAATGTAAGCAATACGAGCATTTTCGTGGACGTAAACTTCACCAGTGGTTGGTAATAATTCACCAGTCAAGACGTTGATCAAAGTGGATTTACCAGCACCATTTGGACCAATAACAGCAATTCTGGATGATAAAGAACATTGGAAGTTAATGTCTGAGATTTGTGGTTTAGCAGTACCTGGGTATTGGAAAGTCATGTTGGAAACTTTAACAATAGCTTTCTGTTTGGTCTTAACACCTTCTAAGAAACCTGGCTCAGGGAATTTGAATTCTAATTCAGAAGCACCCAATTCATGGTATGATTTAGCAGATGGAACACGCTTAACGAATTCTGATAAGTTACCCTTGTATTTTCTTAATTTGAAACCTTCGTAATGGATAATGTATTGGACAACGTTATCTAAGAAACCAGAATCGTGGGAAACAATAATAGAAGTAATACCACAAGTGTTCAAGTAGTTGACTAACCAAGCAACGTTAACGGTATCCAAATGGTTAGTTGGTTCATCCAATAATAAAATATCAGCGTTCTTCAAGACAGCTCTGGCTAAGGCCAATTTCATTTTCCAACCACCAGATAATGAGTGAATAGACATTTTGATCATATCTTCGGAGAAACCGAATTCTCTTAATTTATCTTCAATTTGTTCTCTAGTACCCAAGTTACCTTCATTGTAAACGAAATCAACAACTGAGGTATCAGCTTCAGTACCATCGATATCGTGTTCCACATAGACGGTTTTACATTCTTCTTGAGTTGGGAAACCTTCAACTTGACCGTTAGCAATAGCTCTCATCAAAGTAGATTTACCAGCACCATTTGGACCACATAGACCATATCTTCTAGCACGTTTCAAACGTAATTGGGTCTTGTTCAATAGAATTTTAGCACCGTAAGCCAATGAGAATTCACAGTTACATAAATCTTCACCTTCATCTTCTTCATCTTCGAATTTTGGTGGTTCTGGAATGTTGTCAATGGCACGTTTTCTCCATTCATCAATGTCGGCTTTAGCTTCCTTTTCATGCAAGAAAACAGTCAAGTAGTTGGTCAAGTGTTCGTACCAAGCACCTTGGTCAATGATTCTTTCATCAATCAAGTCACCAGCAATAGAAGCAGCATAGTTTAAGACGATGGTGAATCTTGGAGCAACTTCAATCTTGTTTTCAGACAAGATGTTGGTTAGTTCCTTTTTGGTGACTTCTGGGTCACCAGCGGTGGAGACTTCTGGGATAGCATCATCATCACCTAGAGCACCAACTCTTCTTAAAGTGTTCAAAGCTCTTAAGGTAACATCACGAGCTTCTGGATCAGCAATGGTAGAGTAGTTTGATTTTAAAGCTGGTAATAATTTGCTCATGAATGGAGCAATAACTTGTGGATCATCGACCAATTTACACATGTTATCAATAATGACAGCAGCTTTACGTTTGATAGAAGTATCACGTTCAGCTAAACCTCTGGATAACAATGGAACCATGATGGATAAAGTAGCAGTGGTAACTTCAGAAACGAAAGTGGTGGCACCTAAAATGTGGACAGTTTCTGGAACTTCAGTTGGTTTGGCAATACATTCAATCAACTTTGGAATGAATTTTTCAATATCCTTGTTGTGGACTGTTTCAGTGGAGGTGGTGATGGTAGCAGTGGCAGCTTTCTTAACGTCTGGTTTAGTATCCCACATAGCTTCAGATAAGACTGGAATCAATTCAGGCATTCTTAAAGCAACTTGTTGTTCAGCGTGTTTAACTAAAGCAGAGATGGCGGCTAGGATAGCAACCTTTTCTTGCCATTTGTTGGTTTCAGCCAATGATTTGGTTAAGTGAGGCAACAAAGATTTGACAGCGTGTGGGTTGATAGAGGTAGCAATTGCAATTAAAGCTTTAGCAGCTAAATCTCTAACGGTTTGATCCTTGTCACCAGCTTTGGCATTTATTTCTGGGACTAAGTCAACGATGAATGGTTCAACTGATGGGGATAAACCAGTGGCTGAAGCAATGTGAGCAACAGCTTCTAAAGCGTTTCCAGCAGCTTTTTTGTCAGCAACAGCTTTCTTCAACTGAGCGAAAAAAGCTTCTGGAACATCATGTTCAATGATGGAGCCGTTCAAGAAGGAGGCGACGTTGGTGGCAGCAGCGTCCCTTTCTTCAGGAGTAGCAACAGACAACTTTTGAAAAAGTTCACCTAGGACTTCAACAGATTGTTTGGAGTCAGCCATTTTTTGTTGGTGTTGATGTTATGAAGAAGAGGAAAGAGAAAATTTTTTTCCAAATTTTTTTTTTATTTCAGAAAATTTTTCTTTAAATATAAAATTTTTTTCAACGAAAAAGAAACGTCAGAAATAGAAAAGTTCCTAATTCGCGGTGTTATTTGGCCCGTGAAGAAATGACAGTTACAGATTTTATCATAGAGTTTTGGAATAAAAAGAAAGGTGTTAGAGAAAGGAAGACGTTGGAAGGTGCCATGATGATTGAGTGATTCTGTTCGGTATATCTCTAAACTTATACTGAATGAATAATGATACACACACTAATGTCGAGCGAGGACCGAAGGGATTATAGATGGTGCACCTGATTGGCATATGTCATGATAGATAACTTCTGAAATTATACGTTGGGACTGGCCAGAAATAAGCTACCATTTATTCTTTTGTAATGAATGTCCTAAGCTCTCTATAAATTAATCTTGATGACAAAGAGAATGATGAACTTGAGCCTTCTTTCATTCGGTCGCTTCCAAACAAGTTAGAGCACCTTAGAGAACTAGAAGGTGCCAATGCATGGACCCTCACACAATACATTACTCAAGACCCATGAAAACACCCTGCTGAATTACGAAGAAGGAAAACAATCCTCAACGGCAGTTGAAATTCCAAAGATGAATACCGCAGATTCCGACTCATCCTTCACTTCATTAGTAGATTGAACAAGATCAGTACTTCATCTAATCAGCATCCCATCACATGTGAGATGCCTTTCGATTCATCCAAACACCACATGTCAGAAGCCAAAAAAAAAGAAATCTCCAAGCATTTCTGATCCCGGGATTATCGTGGCATGAAACGGAAGAGAGTCAAGCTACTTCGAAAAGAACTACAAAAAAGAGTTTTAGTTGGACATAAAAGTGATTCTCTCTCTATATATAATGAAATATTTGTTTCAAAACTCATAGAGTACTGTCAAACCCACCGAAATCAAAAGTTTCTGTTTGTGGACCGTTTAGATTATATGTAAATTTGACTCTTAATTTGATCTTACCACCTATTGGGCCAGTAATCTTCAAATCTTGAGTAGCGTACTCTTTGGCACCAATAAATGAGGATGAAATGGATGACATCGTTAACTTCTGCGTCTTTGGAACAGCAATTAATAGTTGGAGATTATCAGCCTGGGAAGAGGATAAGTTTTCAATGATGGTTTCAATAATCGCTTGGCCATTAGCAATTGTCTTTGGATTGAATGATATCTTGATATTAGAGCTAATGTGAGCTTGAATCCCAGTTGGTGCTTTAGCTTGGCTTGAGCCATTGCTAAATAGGTCCAAGATGTCATCTTTAACAGGCTTATCCGGTTTCGAGCCAAAGATATCGTTCAATAGATCATTATTGTTGGCGCTTGTAGTTGTAGGAACATCATCCATTAGATCTAGTAACAAATCTTCAGTTTTTGAGCTCTTGGCTTGTATTGTGGATGCCTTGGCTGATAAATGACCAATTTTCGTCTTATTTGTTAATGAGATTGTGTCTTTGCTCTTGATTGGTGGCGCTGGAATTCTATCCAAGATACCCTTTTTGATTGACTCCGGTTCATCGTATAAAACAGCATAATTGATTGCCTTGAGCTGAATGTGCAAGTCCACTGAAGATTGTTTTGATTCTATAAGATTGCGTAGCTGGGTTTTCAAGCCGTTGTCTGAAATCTTGGTAGATAGTTTCAATGACGCAGTCAAAATAAATGATACCACTTCCACCTCACTCTGGTGTAACGAAGTTAAATAGTTAACCAAGGATTTTTCAGTTATAATCTTTCCTTCATCATCTTTGGAGTTGATTAGGAAATCACCATATTCACCAATCAAATAGACATTTATCAAGTTTAGACCTTTCTTACTGTAATCTTTAGCACCAATCGTATAAATCTTATTAACAGTGTATGTTTTTAATTCGTCATTATCTGGAATGTTCATGATCAAAGCTAGTAATTGTGAAACAATAACATTAGTGAAGTCTTCACCGCTGATTTTGATAAACTTGACAATAGTATCAAATTTCCATTTTTCATTAGGTATCAATTCTCTTCTCTCAAGAATATTAGTAACATTTGTGATGATATATGTCTTCAGTTCTTTGTCATTATTGATGGGGTTTTCTAGGAAATTTAGAATTTCCTTCACCAAGATTCTAATGTTTGATGAATCTAAGATGGCAAATGATAGCTCTAGAGCACGTCTTTTGATAGAGATATCTAAGTCCTGTAGACAAGCAACAATGGTTTGACGATGTCTTTGCACAGCTAAGGGCTCAATACTCACAACACTCAATAGGGTGTTTAGGGCAACGTATCTATTATTGTTCTCCTTCGTACTTAGCAACTGACCTAAAGTGTTTATACCCAACACTTTCAAAGCAGGATCTAGGTTTGGAATTTTAAAGATGGTTTTGACACTTTCATGTAAAATAGCAGCACCTGCATTTTTAGCAAATGGCGTGTATGAGACAATCGTAGTTAAAATATCATTCAAGTTGTCAAGATGTTTGCCTGTTTGTGAAAGTTGATCTTCATCAGTGAAGAAGATAGCTAAAGTCTTGATGCATGAAACCTGCAAAAATGGATCACTTAGACCAGCAACATCATAGTCAGGATAATGGGATGTTTTACCGACCAATGTTTTCAAATGGTCCAAGATCTTTGGGATTGTTTTAATAAGTCTCGATTTTGATTCTGGATCATTTTCATATAAAGATCTTACAAGTTTCAAAGCACCTAATAATTCCCCATGATCACGGGATTCCAACAAATCTGGAATAAAACTTAAGAAAATTTCACTTAGATCGGGATCCTTTTCAATAATCTTCGAAGCAACAAGAGCAGCTTTCTTCTTTAGATAGGAACTATTACCTTTCAAGATTCTTTCAACATCGGTATATAAATCTCTGGCCAATTCAGGCGAAGCAATATTCCCAAGTGTAGCTAGCGCCAATGAAACCACATATCTATTTGGATGGTTCATATCGTTGTTCAATGAATTGGTTAACAAAGTCAACACTTCTTGATTTTCATCCAAGATCAACATGGTTGCCAAGTAACCTAGCCTTTTATCAACAAAATTGGAAGAAGCTAATAGCTTGATACATTCTATCTGACCGAAATGTGTCTGTTCGCCAAGAATATATAGATAAAGAAGCTTTTGAATGCTGATACGAAGTGAATTGTGGGAAATGGTAGTGTCTTTGAAAGATGTTCTGATTAGGGCAGATTCCCTCTTGATAATGGCTCTCTCATCGGCAATCGTCTTTGCGGAACGGACACTTTTAATGAAGGAACGTAAGGAGGTGGTCATTGTCCTCACTTAAAATAAGGGCTTGTTCTAAAGTCTTGATGTTAAGATCAGTTTTGTTGTTTTTTTGTTGTTCTACCCAAATATACTTTTGATTCTTTGAACTCGACGGCTAAAATCAAAGAATTCGCGTATTTGGCAAAACCTGCGGAAAAAGATACATAGTACAACACTATAGCTCAATAGCAAAAGTTTGAATATTCACAATTCAAAAGTGAAGGAAACAGACAGAAAATGGATTCTCAGCAACTGAAGATTGAGAATGAAAAAGTGCTCCTACCCTTTGTTGAGTGGTTGCAGCGGGTGGAATTTGGGAATAATCCTTCAGATCGTTACCTGAAAAGACTTAAAATGAACCTGTCCTCCATCAAACGAGTTTACTGCGTTCTAACTGACAGGGGTAAAGCAAAATCATCAGAACCACTTGTCTATTGGGCTAAAATACAGCGTATCTGGGATGATTCTGTGGGTGTTGAGATTGTAAATGCAGTTGAAAAAAAGAGAATCTTATTCCAAACCAAGGCATCCCAGTTTAATTTCGAAAAGTTTGAGATCTCCTCAAAAGAGTTTCAGAACAATGTCGATAACTATCTAATGGTACCTTACAACTATGAGTTCATCATAGGTTCTGGTGCTGGTTACAGATCCGATCCTGCGAATGAAAACTCTCCGATAATCGATACATATTCATACGATGAGGAGTTTGCTCCACGACCATCTTCAGCATCTTTATCATCATTATCTTCCTCTACATCGACTTCTGTACCGCAAACTTCCAACAATCCAACAAACAACAAGAAGCCAAGTAGTTTAGATGTGAAAAAAGAGGCTGGTCTCATCGCAAACATTGAATCGCTAAAGAATACGAATGCTAGACTGACCGCACGTTTCTTCATCTCGCAGATTTCTAGCGACTCTCTGGCGGAACAATTGATTGCACAACAGTCGAGAAAGAACTCTTTCAACCCAAATGAATATGAACCTAAGAGGCTTGTCACAAAGACGCCTAATGGCAACATATATGGAGTCAACCATAAGGTGAATACAGATACCCTTCTATCTATCAAGGAAGTGATCGAGATCCAGCAGGACGAAGACAGATTGAAGATAGCTTGTTTATCGAATGAACTAAGCATTTTGAAACAATTGAAGACTTCAGAAGCAAAGTGCAGGAACTTGTTATACCTCAAAGAACATCATGTTGAACAAACACCATTTCGAACGAGTCACTACTTACTGATGGAGCCATCTGTCATGAACTTACAAGACGCCTATAACAAACTGATCAAACCAAAGGACCAAAAAGTCGCATCTATTATTACAGCTCAGGTCTTATCTGCTTTATCATTCTTGAAAGATAATTTTCAAACTATTCATGGTAACTTAACATTTCAAACAATTTTGTTTGATCTTCAAGGCGTCATCAAGTTATCTGGATTCGAATTTTCCTACTCCGCTAATAGTCCGATTGATGCCAATCTGCTACTTTCAGGCAACTATGAACAAGATGCTCTTTTCAAACATCCAAAGATCCTTGAAAATGCTTCGAAAGCTGAAAAGATTATTGTTAAATCTAATATTGATTTGTGGAGTATGGGATGTATTAATTATAAACTAATGACAGGCGATGACCTGTTCATCACCTCCCGATCATGGACTGAATACGGCCAGATTGTTGCAAAGAAGCAGAGATTGAATGATCCAATTGAATTGGCCTTGTCACTACTAGTCGATTTCCAAGAAAATGCAGAACCATCCACGTATCTGTTCTCTAACAACCTGCAACAATCAGTCGAAGATAATATCTTGAGTTACTGTGCAACCATCGAGAGGCAGGCCTGAAATGTTCAGCGAAAGCTCCTCTAATGACATGTGTCAAATGTAAAAACTTTTGCTTTCTGTTTCCAGTATGGTCTGGTACGAACACCTCTTTTCCGAATACCGGATACGGCAGTCAAGAAACAAAAGAAGTTGGCACAAAATAAAGGAAATTTGTGGGCTTTGAGAGATAACGAGCCGATTATTATTTTCACATAGTTCATCATATTAACTGGTTGGTAAGAACCCACTAGGTGCCATGTTTAGTAGTCTGAGAAAACTGAGACGCAGATCAGACACTCAAAGTAATACAGGTGCAGACTTACAGAGAATCAACTCTATCTCAAGTGCTACAAGTGGCTCGGGGAAGACCAAGGCAAAGAGACCACGCTCGAGATCACTCACGAGAAAGCTGTCATTCTTCGGTAACGCTTCAGATGAGTCTATAGCTCAGAACTCTCTTGTGTCATCATCTTCAGACCTTGCAGATAACACTGAGCTTGTCGAACTTTCTAGATTCAAATCACTGAACTATGACAAATTCAACAAAACCGTTCTACAATACCTTAAGTTCCAAGGTTTGAGTGCCCCAAGGATCATATATGACTCCTCGGTTACTGGTGTAAGAATGGCAGTTAGTTCCAGCGGTGAAAATGTATTTCTACCAAGTTTAGTGGTGCTTTCAGATGAAGAACAAATGGACAATTACTTGAACAGCCAGTCTCAAAGAAATGAAAGTACGAGTACCAGCACTACGAGGTCAGATTTGAATGTCAATGATAGCGAGCCCACAGTCTTAGAGGAAGAAAGCCGTCCCCGTCCTCATGGTGATGACACCGTTATTTCGCACACGGTTGGTGTTATTGTGTCACTAACGAAACCGACATCAATTGCAGCCATAACGACGAGGCTTGAGACCATTTGTAAGATAAAGTGGCCGAGAGGACTTCCTTCAGACCACTATATCAAGTCTGAATGCTTCGAAGTTGCCCAGATGAATTGGGACTTGGATTTATCAAATTACAACTTTTTCGTTCCAGCCCCTTCACCTTCGAAATTTACCAATGAAGGTGTCGCCCCTGATGCGGTTGGTGACGAAATCTATGATTATGATGGAATTGATGTCGGTGTTGATGAGACTAAATTTATGACTGAGCAGAAGATTCGTCCCAAAGTTTACGAATTAAAGTCTATTGATCAAGTTGCAAGAGGTGGTTACTCTCAGTTCAGCTTCAAAGGACCTACAGGTTCTGAGCCTTTCATTGCAGGTAATTTGCAAAGACATTCAGGTTCCATTCTTTATCCTCCTGGAGACTATATCTTCCTCTTACCTATTCAATTCCCACCATCGACACCAGAATCGCTAATAACCGAAAAGGCCAGTGTCAGTCATGTTTTGAGAACAATTATCGTTCCTAAGGGCAATAAAACCTACTATTATGGTGATGACTACATTAATATCCTACGTGGTCCACCAGTGACTGGTGTTACAACAGCTGATAAGCCGATATATGTCAATAAAGTTTGGAGTGAATCATTAAACTATGAAATTTCATTCCCCAAGAAGTATGTCGCCATTGGTTCTGAAATCCCAATCAAGATGAAATTTGCCCCATTGAAAAAGAACGTTGCTATTAAAAGAGTAAAAATAAATTTGCTGGAAACCATAACGTATGCATCAAAAGATCTCAGGTATGAATATGTTGACCAGTCACTGAGACGTGATCCCACCCTCAGAGATAGCAGAGATGAAAGAGTGATACCATTGGTAGAAATCAAATCCCAATCTAGATTAGCGAGTTCTATTAGGGAGGAAATTGTGAGCGAAAGTTTATTGAGCAGAGGCAATTTACTTTCCCTATGTTATGAACCCGTTGGTGAGGGCTACGATGAAGTTATTGGTCCTTTACAGATTAGCTCTTATGTCCCCTTTATTAAGCCACAAAAACCTACTAAATATTATGGGGATGGAGACAACCCTAAAAATGAAACATTTGTGGACTTAGTGTTACACAATCCTGAAAGGTCGAAGAAAAAAGTTCAAGTAACCAAACAGTTCCAAACCAAATTAGTGAGCCAAGGTACTAAAATCACTCCAAACACAATTGTCAATCCTTTTAGTGATGGTATATTTGCTGACTCAAGTAACAACAGGTATGTCAGCATTTCACACAAGCTTCAGATATCACTTAGAATATCAAGAAAGCTAGAGGAGGATGAAAAAGTGCACAATTATGAGGTGATGATTGATACTCCACTGGTTCTTTTAAATAGTGGGTGTGTTCCAGAAAGTGTTGATTTGCCTGCATACGAAGATGGTGATACCGAAGAAGATAGTCACCTACCAAGCTTTGAAGAAGCCACTTCACCAATGTCATCACCGCAACTGCTTCCAACTGAAATTCCGTCAGTTGGATTTGAGGAGACGAATCTGCTGTCCCGTACATCCACATTGGGTTCGTCCAGTGCACAACCTAAATATGATCACATTGACAGCTTGATTGATTCACCAGCAAGTTTCACTCTGGACTCAAGAAACACGGCAAGAACCGAACTTTTGAATAATTTGAGAAGAACCGCTACACATGATCTGATCAAAGGTGAAAGTGATGAAGAGCCAACTGGTGGGGAACCGCCAAGCTACAATGAAGTCGCTCCGTTACTGAGCGATACTGAGAGTCTTCCAAGTTCATTTGAGTCTGACAGAAGACCAAGTTATCCAGTAAACCCGATTCAAAGTCAAGAGATGTTTGAGCAATCCAGCACCGATCTTACTGACCAGTTAAGGAGAGTTAGTTTCGGTTAAGTACAAATATTCTAATTTTTAAGAGACAATTCATGAAGTTATAATGAATGCCCGATGTATGACCCGTGACTGATAGCTGTATTTCATGGCTATTTCGACAATGTGATATTTCATAATTGACTGTTTACCATTATGTTTAATGAAATCACCCATCTCTATTTGGAATAGCCTTTCGATAAATGTAAGTCAGTACACGGGCGGATCAGCAATCACAAATGTTACAACTTTCTTCCACATCACAATAAAAACAGTTGCTATGGCTAATAAAGCTTTGGAACCAAGTGGCAGACTCATAGCACTATTCTTACTACTTGCTCTTTAATTACAAGCCATACTTGTGGCACTAGCTACCTCAGTTACAGAGTGACAACAAGGGTGCCAATTGGAAGCTGATTGTTAATCTGTAGTCGAATTCACTAATCGGATGGTGGCTATGGATGTCAAGACGAATCAAAAAAGCCATCATTATTGATCACGATAAGCGTGGATTGAACGCGAGCTCATCCTAAATATTATATTAGAGAGCGGGGGATCTTGGTGGATCTTATACACATATACCAGACTCTGCTACCATCTCCAACTTCTAAGTAGCATTGATGACTTGAGTGTCCGAAAAGCACTTCTTCCATCGCCAAGCTGGAGCGACTCGTTCATGGGCGCACTAAAGACTAGAGACAACTTCAGTCTAGTTGATTGAATCTGATGCTGTGTTCAAATGAGTCCCAGTTTCAAGTTTTTTAAGGAGACATTCTTCTCTCAGATTGGAATATCATAGGGCATGCACAGTCCATTACATAACAATAGGTAATTATTCGACAAAAAAATGTCAGCCAATTTATAATCGAGCCCACAACCACTCATTTTTGCTAGTCCATGATTAGACAGTTCACTCGCAAAATGCACATTCAACACATTAAAATGCGCTGGGGCTCAGGCGATAATTACGCGTACGTCGTTAGTGATTCGAAAACCCATGATGCTTGGTTAATTGACCCCGCAGAGCCACACGAAGTGTTACCTTTACCCTCCGATGTGAAGCTAGTGGCAATCGTTAACACACATCACCACTATGACCATGCCGGCGGTAATCAGACCTTACATGAGAAATATAAGGACTTACCAATCATTGCAGGTAAAGATTCCCCATTGGTTACAAAGACACCAAAAGATGGTGAAGTTTTAAAACTAGGGGAAACCGTTGAAATCACAGCTATTCATACACCGTGTCACACTCAGGATTCTATTTGTTATTATGCGCACGATAAACAAACAGGTCAGAAGGCAGTTTTTACAGGTGACACGCTCTTTACTGCTGGATGTGGTCGTTTCTTTGAAGGGACAGCTGAAGAGATGGATATTTCCTTGAATAAGAAACTAGCAGCTTTACCAAAAGATACGAAAGTTTATCCTGGTCATGAATACACTAAATCAAACATCAATTTTGCTGAAACAGTGTTACAGAATGAAGCTCTGACTAAATTAAAAGAATTTACTAGCAAGAGTGAGGTAACCACTGGTATTTTTACCATTGGAGATGAACTGAGTTTTAATCCATTTATGAGATTGGAAGATCCACATATCCAATCTAAACTTAAACTCACTGACCGTAGCTCCATCATGGCCAAGCTTAGAGAGTTGAAGAACAAAGCATAATTCTTCTTTACAGACTATTCTTGAATGTTATTATTTTTTTTATTGTATTCTTTAAAATATAGATGTAGTCCAACAATCTAACCTTCTGACATTGCATCACAAGAAAACTAAAAACCACTGGACAAAAGAAGTATGACATCATTATCACTCTGCTGTCCACACTTATGAATCACGGAAAAAACAACATCATAAGTTCTATCTAAATTCAGAGTAAAAATTATCTATCTGAAGAAAATAGCACTAAAACACGATAAAAAAGGTTTCGCTGGAAAATTTTACTTTTATACGGAATTTCCTCGAAGTTTACCCGGCCATGAATAATATGGGGGCGAAATTTGAATTCTTTGTAGGGTTTTAAATTTGGGTCTCATGATAAAGGATTCTTTGTCTTATTGATAACAATTGTATAATAATTAGAAGCCCAGAATGTCCAAGAAAGGTGAAGAGAAGGAATTGAACAAGCAAAAAGTTGTTGATGATGTGATTGATGATGGAGAAAAGGTTGAAAAGTCCCAAACTAAAGAAGAAATAGAACAAGAAGAACCTAAAGATGCTTCCAAAGAAGCCGACGCTGTGAAAGAGGTTGCAAAAGACGACAAGAAAGACACAAAGGATTCGAAAGATAAAGCTATTGATGACCCAAAAGATGCAGTCAGAGATGAGGTTTCCGAAGAAGAACCAAAAGACGCCAGATCTGATTCTAAGAAGGATGATGAAGATGCCCCTGCTCCTCCTCCTAAGCCAAAACGTCCATTATCTCCAAGATCACAAGCTAAAAAGAACTTGGCGGAGGCATTCCCAACCATTGAAGAACCATACATCACTGCTGTACTAATTGCCTCCAATTACAGATTAGAACCAGCTTTCAATGCCCTTTTATACATTTCTGATCCGACTGTTAACCCTCAAGAATTAGCAGAAGCAGCTTATCCACCAGTTGTTCCAAAGAAGATTTCTCAATTAGAACAGGATGAACTTTTGGCTAAGCAATTAGATGAGGAATACAATAAGAGGGAACATCGTCGTCAAAGACGTGAAAGAGAAAGACAAAGATCATCAATCGCTGGTGATGAAGAGGACGAAGAAAATTTCTTTGATAACTTTGTCGAGAAGGACTTACCTGAGATCAAGGCTCAATTCTCCAAGAACATTGAAGAGACCAAGAACAAGTTCAATAGTTGGGTCAGTGGTTGGAAGACCAACTTTAATAACCAACAAGACCAACTTCAATCACAACGTCAAAAGAAGCAAAACTTGAGACCATTTGATGAGGATCCAGAAGAGGTCGACTTAAGAAAGTTTCATGGTATTGAATTGAAGGATGATGCAGAAAATGAAAAGAAACCATCATTGGCAAATAGAGACCGTGCTGGATCTACTGATTTGTATGGGACTCCAAAGACTAAGAAATGGGAGCCATTAAAGAGTACGAAACCAGAACCAACTATATCTGCTGGGGATGATGATGATTTTTTACTAAGTGATGATGAAGTCAAGAAATAAGCGAGTGCTAATGTTTAGCTTCTATCATTAAAGTGTGTCGTATAGGAAATAAAAAACGTTATTCATTAACAATGCAAAGTAAACAATAGTATATAATATCAGGAACCAAACAAAAAAAGATATCCAACAAAAGACATAAAAACGGAATAAAACATTAACGAGCGTGATTTTATATGACTGATTTAGACGGGTATGAGTGTGTCAGATCAGTGATGATGGAGGGACATAACGGACCTCGGTATCGGGTTTCGGGACGTGAGGAACGAGGAAGGAGATGTGGAAAAGGTCTCAGCCATGAAACCAAGTGAACAGAAATTAACTCAAAGTTCTGGATTCGATAACGACTGGAGGATAGAACTGGTTAGTTGGTCTTGGTTCTTGAACGGATAGTGTAGGGAATTGTTTTGGTATAGCGATAGGCAATGGGGAGGCTGTGGTTAATGAAAGTAGAGCTAGTAGAGCATAGTGATATCTCATTGTGTAAAGAGCGTGTTTGTTATAATGGTTCGAAGCTGAGTGGGTGGTAGAAGGAGAAGTTTGTTATTAGTTGTCTCTTTATAAGTAATAAATAAACAGAAAAAGTGCAAACAGTTTGACTTTTATACCTCAAGGGAGTTCGGATTCGGGGTCATGAACCTGGAGGATGCCAAATTTACAGTTACACCTGCAACACTGTAAGAATCCGAGAGTCGCGCGCAACGCGCTTTTTATTTTTTTTTTTTTATTTTTTTTTTTTTTGGTCTCAAGGAGACGACG
>JAJMKP010000037.1:0-79063 GCA_030569295.1 Taiozyma yuanshanica | reverse complement strand
GTTGAACAAGTAACCCGTATCCATGGTTACAGACATAGTTGTTCCCGCATCATTCTTCAAAGTCTTCTGGCCGACATGTGTAGGGGGCCAAAAGATCGATGATCAATAGAAAAGGAAGGCTGGTTTGTAAATCAGGTTTCCAGTTAGGACGTGTGAGAGTACATGGGGTTGATTCAATGGGTAAAGAGTGTCTCCACTATAAAGGGAAAGAACGAATATCATTGTTCATCAATTCTTCAAAATTTGACTTTGTTGTCAGCGTAGGTTCTTTCACAGTGTTCTCTTATAACCAGCCTCCTGGTGTTTCTAGAATCTCGCGTTGTTGTGCGGTTTCTGATCTTCTTTTTTTTTTCTTTAAACTCTGGACGCGGTTGAGATGAATTTGAGGTGCATGGATGAACCATGAATCTATGTATCTGTTAATCTGTTAATCTGTGAACCGTGCAGGTTTAACTGTCAACTGTCAAAAGCGTCAATCGAGATTACAGCATTTTGAATCGACATCTGGATATTTCATCGCGGAGTTTCCAATTTAATTGGATTAATGATTTAATGGTCCCTCATTGCTAAAAGAATCTATATATTGATTACCCTTAAAGAAACATTCTGGATCATGATCACTGCTGATATACCACTGGATATATGACCTTTTTTAATTTCGATTTTCAATTGAGCTCAATATTTCTTGTTTTCTCTATTCTCACACACACTCATTGCAGGTTCCCCCCCATACTGATTGTAACTTTACTGATTGTAACTTTAACAAGAAGTAAGTAACCGTATCTAATACACGTGATAAGAATCAAACGATTCAACTTATATAGGGGCTCTTTCTAATTCCAATTAATTTCATGCTGATATATTAAAAAACTGTGGGTTCCAACAATTTGAAGGGACCAACTGAAGATCAAAAAAAACATAGCCATTGATCCCACTGAAATATTCACTTTGGTATCAATTCTAAAAATATCGTAGAATCAGTAAGGCCACCAAACAATGTAGTGCACCAACGGCATCGAATTGGCCAATCAAAACAAGCTATAATCGCAGATCTTGCACAATAGGGAGGAAAGAGCTTTTTACAACAATTAAAATAGAACGCTGGAAAAATGTGAGAAAACCCCCTACGAAACCCCCCCACCCAGTGACCCACGGTAAATGTGGCAAATCGTGGTTTTGTCTAAGAGGAGAAAGAAAATATCGTAAGCGTAATAGGAAAAGAATAGACCAATTTTGTAAGATAATCACCTCATTTCCATTAGTTGATTTTGGAATATTCGGATTGTTTAGCCATGGGACTTGTTTGCCAATTCGCGAACATTCGATTCTTCTAGAAAATAGCTGGGGTAACCTCACTTACAACTAAAGTTTTGTAATTAAGTTCTGTTTTCTGATGTGATCGAAACCGTTCGAAACCGTTCGAACCTAGTAGAAATTAGAAAATGTTGTAATTATAAACCGGTCATGACGTGATCTACGAACTAGAGGGAAAAAAAGGGGGTTTTCCTTAAATCGATACTGATCTAGAAATTTCTATACAACTAAGAACATCGCCACATCCTATAGGTATAAATTGACCTTGAATTCCTCATCTCCCTTTGCAATTCCAATTTCGCTTTCACCAATAAACAAAAGTTTTTACCAAGATTAAGTTTATCAAAGCTTTCGTCACATTAACTCTACTATCAAGCGCAATGTCATTCAACTCACCATTCTGGAATTTCTTTGATTCAATTAACGATGAAGTCAACCAATTCAACAGATTATTGGCTTCAAACGGTTTAGAAGATCGCGTTCGTGTTTCACCAGCCAATGAAGGTGATAACAAGAGAAAACAACAAGTGATCAAGAGTGATAGAACCAACGATAAGGACTTGATCTTCCCATCATTGTTCAACTCACCATTCATTGGCAAAGATTTAAACATTGTCCCACCTATTGATATTTTGGACAATGAGAAGGAATACGAATTACATGTCTCCATCCCAGGTGTTGAAAAAGAACATATCTCAATTGATTACCAACCAGAGTCTAACCAAGTTGTCATCAAGGGTGAAATTCCAGACCACACCAAGGATGTTGAAAAGGATTCGGTCAAGATTCAAGAACGTTCTTATGGTAAATTTGAAAGATCTGTTTCATTACCTTCCACTGTGAAAGTTGATGAAGATAAGATCAAGGCCAATTACAAGAATGGTGTCTTGGTCTTGAAAGTTCCAAAAGTTGAAGTGGAAAAGAAAACTAAAAAGGCAATCACCATCGAATGAATAATTTAAAGCTGGCCAAGAATTATTCCCAAATGAGATGCACTTCTCCACTATTTTAGTTCGTCGTTGATTACCGGTTAGTTAATAATTATACTTTTTACTTTACGTATGACATTTTTTATTTTATAGTTTACTCAATATATGAGCAAGGTCTATTAAATCGAATAAAATTGACAAGCGTAGGCGGGAATAATCGATAATTCATGTATATATATGTATAATACATCATGCGGTGATCATACCCAATAGTTGTCAACAAACTTCCTATATATATACTTTGACAACTATGAACCTTGCGTGACTTGGGAATGAAAGTTGTTTTATGTGTAAAGCAACAATTAACTCACAATCTTTTCTTTTGAACTTCAAGCACGGATAAGTACTCAATCATTTAACTATTGGACAGCAGGTATTTTAACCCCACAGTCATTTTTTGACACATTCGTCTGAAATATCGAACATCTTCGCGGATTTGTTCTTTTTCAAGAATTGATCGGTGCTTGTGACTGCTCATTCAAGAAAACGTTTAGGGCTACAGACACAAATCACGTGATAAAACCTCCTAACTGGAAAACAACCGCGAATATTTCTGAAAATTTCCCTTCCATCGCGCGCTGTCTCCAATAGCGAAAATTTTTTTGAAAACTCTTCACTCACTACAATACAAAATATAGTCTTAAATTCTTTAAGGAATAGTCTGCGAATTCTTTGTTATTTGCTTAAAAGTGATTATTCTAGAAGTTAGCTCAATAGGTCAAAAATGAAATACTTAGCTGCTTACTTATTATTAGTCCAAGGTGGTAACACTGCTCCAACCGTTGCTGACATCAAATCAGTTGTTGAATCTGTCGGTGCTGAAGCTGAAGAATCAAGAATCTCAACTCTATTAGCCTCATTAGAAGGTAAGACCATCGATGAAGTGATTGCTGAAGGTTCTGCTAAATTAGCCTCAGTTCCAACTGGTGGTGCTGCTGCCGCTTCAGGTTCCGCTGCTGCTACTGGTGCTGCTGCTGAAGAAGCTGCTGAAGAAAAAGAAGAAGAAGCTAAAGAAGAATCAGATGATGATATGGGTTTCGGTTTGTTCGATTAAGCAAAGAGTGTTTAAAAAAAACAGTTTACTACTAGTGTATATTGAACCGTTTTCTAGATTCTTAACGTTTAGATTGATTAAATAATTTTCTTCAAAACTGGTAAGACAATCTGTAGTCACCATCAATATATTTTAAGAGTGAGAATCTTCAAGTATTTCCTTAAGCTTCTGTTTCTTCATATCATCGAGGTTTTTGAACTTCTCCAATATGATTTTCATCTTGGTAATCTCACTACTTAACTCTTTATTCCTGGAACTCGGTAAATTCTTTAATATCGTTTCTCCATCACCAATCTTTATACTTAGCAGTTCATCATAACTTTCCATCGAATTATTATTTCTCTTCAACTCCTCCATCCTCCTCACCTTTTGAATTAGTTGACCTCTCTTTTTTGAGTATTCCTCAAATGGACCGCTGGCCTCTGAATTCAATTCAGGTAAGTTATCGATCTGGGAAATGATATCCCTCAATGAATGGGTTTTATAATCACTTTGTAAATCCACAGGAATATCTGTCTTTTGTAAATTTGTCAAGAACTCTTGTCTTTGTTCTAATTCCTCCTCCCATACCTGCAGGATCTGGTCACATAACTGAGTGATTGCTTGTGTTGAAAAGTATTGGCCATAATGGTTGCTTAACTTCAGATTTACTGAATACAGGACATTAGTACAAAACAATGTAGTGTGGTGTCAGGTTCAAACTCACGCTTTTCAAGAACCTGTAATAGTTGTGATTTCTTTAGTGTTTGTTCATCATCATATTTCTCGAGGATTTTGCTGAGTTTCTTGTTGAATCTTGTAGGCTCCTGGATGAGCTTTACTTGATCCTGAACAAATTTGTATACTGTCTGGTAATCTTCTGCCATCATTTCAACACCTTTTGATTCTATTCTTTCTTTGATAAAGAACCCCATTACCGAGAGATATTCATAATAACAAGGTTTGAAAGATTCGCGTCAAAAGCTGCTATGACACGTCTAAAAGTGGCAGATATGGAAACCAATAAACATCTTGGAGAAACAATAAGTTAAACTACAACATTCTTGATCAAAATCAAACGATGTTATTATTAAAACATTGAAAAGCAAACCAGGAAATTATTATATTACATTGACAAGACTCGAACCCTTCCCTTAATAAATAAATAAAAACCAAACAAGTAGTATCATTAAGCTGAATTTTTTTCACGGGCTTCATTTAGTCTATCCAGCAACAGCTTCAAAAGATGGAGATTGTGTCTTGAGTTGACCTTCACTGATAAAAGGTAAGACATCATATTCAAACCGTCCTCACCTGTCAACACTCTCAACAACTTCAAGGTCATGAAACTGATAACAAAAAATGATGCTGCTGACGTAACAACATAGTTATCGTCAACTGTATATGGAATCATGTTCATAATTGAACCACGTTCAACTACTGATTGGTTGATATGTGTACCTAGGACACTCTGGTGGGCCTGTAAAAACACCTCATTTTGTAGTCTTTTAACAATCATTTCGTTGAAAACTTCATTCTTCAACCACTCTTCCTTTGGATCAACCCAGGTGTATGTATGGTTGAAAGTATATCTGATATTATGATATGATAAGCTTTGATCATCCAAAACGGTGAATTTTTGCAAGACATAAACGTTCCCGACGTATTTATGACTCTGGTTCTCATGTGGTCTTTCAGGAACACCTTCTTGGAATTGATTGAATATGATAATAATCTTGAAATTTGGGTTATTAAAATTTGGATTTTGATAAACAAAATTCTGAATTCTGGAGTTGATGACATTTTGTAGGTTCTCATGATTCAAAAAATGACCTTTGTTGAAATCTTTGCTGAATAAACCACATGAATAAGTAGGAAGTGGGATGATTAATGAATCATTGATAAAGAATTGTGGACTTATATTCTTCTCAATAGCAAGGGATAAGAACAAATCTAAAGTAACAGGAAAAGTAGACTGTGCTGTCAACAAAGAATTCAAGGTGTATTTAGTTACTTTGTAGTGTGAAGCGATGGATTTTACCGGTAATTGAGTATCTGCAAACGGGAAATCCTGATTTTCCTCGAAATCATCCAACAAATCATCCAAGGTTGGAACAGGAAATTTAGCAGAGTTATCGTTGTTAGAGTGGGTGGTATGTGTGGTTTGGGAGGTCTGTGGCTGTGTTTGAAGTTGATTTGAATTCTGTTCATTATTCAAACTTGATTGCGAATTATTGTGAGATATAATGTTGACGGGACCACCTTGGTTACTGCTGATAGACAACGGATTCAGTTGAATATGATGATGTAAAGGTGGTTGAACCTGTGAGTTCAATGCCGATAAAGGATTGAAGTAGTTGTTTGGTTGTAACGGAGAGTATTGATTCGTATGCTGAGGTGGTAAAGGTAGTTGATTAGATTGAACTAATTCGTTCGCATCGAAGGATTGTTTCTTTTGTTTAAAGGCTTCTTGAGTTTCCTTCGTAGTCTGTTTTCTTTTTGAACATGGATTTTTCCCAATACTTGAATAGATCTCTTCCAAGATAGCTTCCGTTGGTTGTTCTTTTATAGCCTGTATCTTTAATACCCGACCTCTATGACATGAAGCACACGTTATGAAACTTGTAGGCAGCTTGATCAAATAATGTGAATCTCTGATAACTAAATGAGAGTGATGGCCTCTGTAAGGTTGATATTTTGGTAATTTGGAAGGCTTTAGAACTTTTTCCTTGATTAGGTTCTTGAACTGCAGTTTTTTGGCGTTATCATCGGTCTGATGCGTCAAGGAGGTATCTTGCTGGTTAACATTCATGATATCAGATTCAAGCTCTTTACCTTGAACCTGGATCATTTCCTCCCTTTCAAATTCAACTTCAGCTATGTGTTTTACTTGTGGGTCAAAAAAAGATGATTTCCGTCTGATTTATAACAAGGCAGACTTTTTTTTTTTGGATATTTGGGAAATTTCCCAATTTGCATGCAGGCAGATTTACAGTTTTGTAAGCGTTAACAAACAAGCTTGAATTTGAATTTAACATTCGACTGCAGGAATGCTTGAAACAAAGAAAATGGTTAGATGGGGATCCAAATATAACAATAATCATCCAACCATTAAACATTTCAGTACGTTATCTCTGAAAATCTCTTTGACCGTTTGGAATTGACTCTGAAGCTGCCGCAGACCGAGGGTTTCATTTCTACTCGAAACCTTTTTCTGCGCAATCCTCTAGGAAGGAAAAGTTCTTCTTCTGGAAATGGAGACGTGGTTATATGTGGCTGTACATGGTGTCCTGCATCGGTATGCTGGTGAATCAGAGTTCCTCCCAATAGCGTATGCTTGTGAATGTGAGGAGATGCTGCGCAATGCGTTTCGTAAAGGGGAAAAGATATGTGAGTCTTAGAAAGCTTAAACTCAAAATGTGCCCACTACCATACATTTTCACACTTTTACCACCATATTTAAGTTATGCAGCTGACTGTAAATGTAAACGGCTGTTCACATAAGAAAATAAGCTTTGAACAAATAACAATAGAGAGTGAATACATTCCCGGTTATACCAATCTGAAGTTTAGCCTCGTTTCCTTAGTGTAATAGAGTACGCCTCAAATTCCATAGCTTGAAAGATGGTGAGCTGGGATTCAACTGATTTATTTCGCTTTTCATGGTCTTAAAATAGGGTAGCATGAAGATGTGAGTCAACCGTTCGATGCCTAAATATGCAACCTCCGAAAATTTCGTTTTAATCCTTTCATATCCGGGCGGGTACCTTGAACCTTCTACTGGGTGATTCTGGGGGTTTCCGGTGAGGTTATGGTACACTATACGAGCGATCAACATGGAAATTCCTTTTTTTGGTTTTATCTCCGGCAAGGTACGCTGTAAAGTATGACGTTGAATCTTGGGTTTTGAATCTCGATTTTTGAGTCGACTGTTCAATTGGCATATCATGATTGCTGAAGAACTAAAATGTATTCGACCAGCAACTGTACTCAAGGGCTATCAACAAACATCCGAGACCTCTTAGTAGAGCAGAGAAAATTTGATTTGACAGCTATTCGTAGAAAAAAAAGAAATAATAATAACTCTTCTCACTCCACTTACTTGGGTTTCGAGCTCTTCGGGTGACATGACTTATCATCATATTATCAAGCTGAGTTTTGCGCTTAAATTATGAACAGTCTTATTGATCTCCCAGCTTTTACGACAGGATCGAAATCAGCTACATGCCAAAGTAGATATGTGTCTTTTTAGGTAAACCGAGCCTTCAGCTTTCGTCATCAACCTTATGGTATCGAATGGAAAATCGGCAAGTCAAGACGGGGCGAGAATTGAGTTATAATTTAGGGACGTCAACTTATTAATAATTACTGATATCTAGTATGCCTTGCGTATCGGTTGAAGCTACCGATAGGCTACGCATGCTTTATATTGTGTGCAGGAATACTGACAGAGATGTCTTAAAAGTTGGAGACACACGATTATGCCCTGTATCCCAGAGATAATCGAAGTTACCCCGTTAGCACAAATTATCAGCTGATTCTGAATTGATCTATGTATGGTACTTCTATGTCTGTGACATTAGATGGAGCCAAATGAATTGTATCAAGGAGTTACCGGCTAAGACTTGAATTCAGAAACGCTACAATCGATACCTTGACGTTTAAGGCTGTAGATGACTCTTAAACCCAACTCCGAGCCATATACTCCGAATTCCGCTTCTATTCTCTAATCATACCAGCTAGACGCCAGATATGACTCTTCAGAGAGAACTTGGAAGTCTTGAAATCACTGGGGTTTCAGTTTTGGAGACGGAATGGTGGGTTCAACAAGCTAAGTTACGACTTACCATTGCTGCATCTTTGCAGGCTGCAGGCAGCACTTGAAACTTTGGGAAGACCTTATTAATAGAAGCTAGCTTTCATAGCAGAGTTTTAAGACATGCACCAACGAACGGAACATCCAACGCTTGGGAATATTAGTTCTAAGCTCTACAGCTATAGAGGACATGACGATTCACTCCCATTCAAATAGAAGATACCTTCCCTAATTTTTTGTCCAATAAGACTCCTGTGTAAGCGATGTCCCCAACAATGATGGGGCTATCAACTGGTGATATAAGCTCTTGGTCCATAGGTAGCCGGGTTGCTATTTCCTGAGCCCTGGCCCCAACTCAAATCACTTGGGAACTATGGTTGGCGTCCTCAAAAATTTGAACCCTCAGAGTGTGGTTTTTGAAGTTAAAGGAAAGGACCAACGACCGAATAATTAGTGTTCTCATTGGAAATACCACAAAAGAAGCAAATTGTTAGTTGCAAACTGGCAACTCGAGAGTATTTAGATGCTGCACTACGAAAATGGTGAATCGACGAGTGCTACGCAAACTTTGTTTTGCGATGATTCTGCATCAAAACGCAAAGAGATGCAATGAAACGTGCACAGAAATTCAAATACCGAGTTTCTACTCAATGGAACTGATATCTGAACTTCACGCGAGAAAAAGAGACTAAACAAATATTCAAGACATGACTTGCTAGTGATTCTGTTTTGAATTGGAGAACAGACAATTATCTGGTGAGACCCTCAAGGAGAAACTACATCAGAAGGTTTGAAAGCAAGATCAGCTGCAATTCGCCATGCATAGACAGGTATAGAGATGCATGCGTTGCTGGTGTAACTGTAGATCACAATAATCGTGAGTCGTGGACGTCATAATTTTGCCAAAAAAGGGGAGCGTGATCGCGGCCGTTTTTTTGCCCTTACAATCTCATCACGTACATCAAGATATGATAGGGGGTTTGTACATTTATAATCGATAGGTAATTCAACTGGAAAGGCTAATTTAACTACTTTTGGAAACTATTGCACGTCATCATTTTAGAGTACCCCTGCGTGGTAGTGGCTGATTTCTCTGATCTGTTAGAGAAACTCCAGTGAGCTGTAGCATACAGGTGATGTCCAGTGGAGTGTTCTATTGCTGGAAGATTAGACCGGGAATTATTTAGCTGTAGTTATTAGCGATTAGATCCTTAAATAAAAAGCTTCAAAGAAGGGAAGGAAAATAGCGTACTAGTTAAGTATAACAAAATGGATATAATAATCAGGTATCAGGTTGCGATGAGTAGCTGGTAATAAAAGTGTTCACTATACAATACAAAAGCTAATAATTAACGTTAATGAGGAACGAGGTAGACACAGGGATAAGATTTGAGGTTATGTCTTTAAAGAATTTGAAACATTCAGCCTTGAAGGTCGTACTAGACTCTAGAGTAGTCTGATTCTATGCCTTCTGATGCGTTGGCTTGTAACCATTAATCAAATATGGCTTCTTTTGCTTTACAGCCAGATAACTACGAGTTTTAAGCTATAATATTGGGATTGGAGAGGATCTTTGTGGGTCTTCTTGAGATCCATGAATCCCAGGTATTCGTCGTTGTGCGTTATCAAATGGTCGTGCGTGCAATAGCATCTTAGAGTAATTTAAGTCATTCATATTTATGGACTATACTAAGCCAACTGACTCTAAGTCCAGCAGCTAGTACCCGAGCATCATGAATGTGAGTTCTGGTAATAGGGGAAGAAGGGGAAAGGATAGATGGCCTAAACCCTTCACTTTGATCTCTCAAGTGGTTTCCAAGTTATAGGTTCGACGGTTACCTTAGAAATCGCGACAATCTACCCGTGCTGCTAAAAAATAGTCGTTTTAATTATTTTTTTTCTGCTGATCTTCCTGCATAAAAACGAAAATAAAATGCAAGTGAAAGTGCATATACTTTGAATCACCGAATGTCTTTTTCACGCATGAGAACCGAGAAAAAAGGCGGGAAACGCATTTTTCATTGGCATTGCCAGTGCTTTTTATTGTTTAATCGGAGCAAACATCAAGCGCAGTGAGAAAAAGGGGAATGACCTCTATTCAAAGTCAATCTTTTGAGTAGAAAAGACAGTGAAGACATGACATATTGTCCAGACCAACTTTTACTGCATGGATTATCCAGTGCTCACATATTATTCGAGACGATTGAAGCCTCAAATCTTCTCAAGGCCACACACAGACAGATAATTAATCATACTTAGGGAGACCATGAAACAACACTCATCATGTTCTGCAAACTCTTCATTAATGCATACATTAAAGTTTACCGATCTGGAACTTTGTACCGGATGACGGTCCTATCTCCAAGTATTGACACAAAGGGCCCTTCCTTTCGTAAGCCAGTATTTACCGATAATATAAGACACAAAATTTCTTGGGCACTAACATAAGAAAATTCATTACTGATCAGGATTTCCAACTCACGCACCACAAATTAGAAACAAAAACGAAATTGAGAGACACTTTTTATTGGCAAAAAAATCGTACATCAAATACTTCAATTTTTCAAGATTTTTCTTTTGTAATGTCAAGTATTTCCTTCAAGAATTAGGGCATGTTGCCATGTTGCGATAAAAAAGCCGCTTATGTAACATTGTTTTGGTTTGAGCTTTGAATCGCGACAGCAGATTAGAAGATCTTGCAAGCACCTTAAAACTGCACAGCACCACGTACAGCGTACAGCGTACAGCGTACATCACACATCGTACACATATCAGGATAGTCTCCAACGTGCTATTCACTAACGTGCTAGTGATCAATAATCTGCATTAATGTCATAGAAATTAATGATGATGCTACAAACCGTCATGAGTCCGATATTAAAGAAGAACCATTCAAATCTGCCGAACAATGAAATGGGTGTCAACCTCCACCTACAAATCTGACAGATAAATCGTGCATCAAGTAGACAGTGCTTCTGTTTTTGATACCACTCTCGAAACCACCTACTACTAACAGAGGAAATTGACTTATACTAAATGTGACAGAGGAACATTATCAGAGATTAATCTCGAGGTCAGAGAGCTGGAAAACGTTTCGCCTCAGAGCACGAAATCAGGTTCGAGAAGCTCGGATCACTAGCTCACTCTGCTGTAAATCCTATTGCCAGCTGAGGACGACACCAGGCTCTTAATACTACAACTTACCTAGAGTCATAATTACTCCAGTTAAGACTGTCAGTCATAGCTATTAAAATGAGAGAGTGCTACGTCAACTAATAGTATTCTCTTCTGCTGCTGATCCTTCAGTTGCGTTGGTGTCATATAAGTTTCGAAAACAGAATTTCTTTCGGTTCCTTTGATACCACAAGTGTTAACCAGTTCTTGGATTTGTTGAACTACTTCCGACTGAAGAACCCATTCTTCCACCAAATTATAAAAGAAGCTTACCAATATAGAGCACTGAAATTCGATCTAAATAGCTGTATCCAGTGTGATTGAACAAGGTTAAGAAAAAATGGGGTAATTACCTCTGTTGAAAAGCAAGTCCCTTCAAGCCAACCTGAAAAGCATAAGCACTGATGCTGCTAGTTTCAAAAAGTTTGCTTCATGGATATCCATAACGCCCGAGAAAAGAAGACGTGAGGATGAACCAACTTAAGCTCTTAAGAGCACTTCTGTTCTTCAATTCTTAAAGACAGTTAAAGGCAAGCGACCAATGTCTCGAATGAATCTACTATAGATATTCCTTGTAATCATACCACCCTTTTCTAATATCTATACAGCGTCTATATATCCATCCCACTTTCTATCAATGAAATGATCTCATCAAGACTATCAACAATATGATTAACCTCAGGTCTACTTCTCACTTTCTCGTTTGCATGTGTTTTAATCAACACGGTAATACACCCAGCGTTAAACCCAGCTCTCATGTCATCCAGGGAATCACCAATCATCAAGACACTCTTCGGATCAACACCCCACTGTGAAGCAATGTGTAAGAGAGGAGCTCCACTTGGTTTAGTAGGCTTGAACTCGCGTGTTATAATGGGATCGAACTTTGTCTGGATGATATGCTCAAGCAAATGAGCAACTGGTGTGATTTGATTTCTTGTACATATGGCCTTTGGGATTTCCTTCTGATCGAGATACTCTATGAGTTTCTCCAACCCTAACTGTGGTTTCATTTCTAGCATGGCTTTGTCTTCAACATTAGCAATGGCGATCTCGGCAGCCAACCTCTCCTCTGGTGTCAGTTGTGAAACATGATGGAGAATGTCTATGTTGGTATCGTATAACTTCACAGCATCTCTCATCTCTTTAAACATCCAAGTTTGTGGCTCGACTAAAGTACCGTCCATGTCGAATATTAGACCAGAAATCTGAATATGGTCCTCACATGTGGGTTGTAGAATGAGACGGGGCATTCTAGAAACTGAACGTCTGACTGATATTATCTAAATTGAAGGGAGCTATCGTAATTATTATAAAGGGATTTCGTCTCGGGGAAATTGTTCCTGAGTCAAGATCTCACCCAAGTGTGGATTGATTTAGCTGAATACGGTAGCTGAATACGGTAGCTGAATACGGTTAAGTGAGCTGAAAAACACAGCACACCTTCCTTTTTAGGGGCCTCCTCAGCAATAAGACATGTTTCAATAACCTTTAAACTGTTCATCAAGCGTTGTAGCGTGGGCGTTATCTATAGCTGTTCGAATCGGTCTTTGTGTGATTACCCTACTGAATTTGCGCCCTGATCTCGAACAGTATTGAACATTTCTCCTTGTAAAGAACAATAAACAAAAAACAGGTTAACAAACAACCGGTAACACTTTTAATAAGTGTCAATTGAACTCAATTCTATCATAAAAAGCCCAGAGAAATGTCCAGCTCAATTCCTTATGATCCTGATGAGTTTGACAACAATCCATTCGCACAGCCTGCACAATCAGATACTCAACCACAGCCTCAGGAAGTGACACCTCAACAAGCAACGCACGAAGAAGAACAACATGAACAACAACAATCACAACCTGATGAACGGCCTGAAGGTGAACGACAACAATCATCAGCATCACTTACAAAGGAAACATCCTTACTCCCAGAACGTCGTGACACACTTCATAGCTATAAACTACTAATAAAAGTACATGGCTTGGAAAGAACTGGATCATTATCAAACAAAAAAGAGAACCCATCCATTATATTCGATCTCCAGACAAATTTACCACATTTCAGAAAAAAAAGCTACAAATCTTTGAAGAAATCATTTGTTGAATTCCAACATTTCTTTAAATTCCTTAACGATTCAATTCCAGAATGTTTCATCCCATCGTTACCTTTATCTAGCACTAACTATGGGATTGGTAACGAAGAAGATTACAGAAAAACAATAAAATCATTTCAGACTTGGTTCAATAAGATTGGATCAAACCCCATTGTCATTCGTAACGAAGAATTTCCATATTTTATTGATTCTGATCATGGGTCTTATTCTCCAATCAACAAGTTAAGTCTTCCTGCTTCAGGGTTGAAGAGAAAAACTCTGAAACAATTTCAACCACCTTATGATGAAGTCCTAGAATTGGCTGAATTTAGACCCTTAATTAAATCAATTTATCAAGATTCCAAATCAATCGTGGAGAAGTTGGAGAAGCTGACCAAATTAAGAAAGACGCTAGGTATTAGTGAAAACGAATTGGGTACGAGACTTTCTGAATTCAGTGAACTGGAAGGAACTCATACAGGTATGAGTAACATGTGGAAGAAAATTGGCAAGTCAATTACCATACTAGGTGACTTAGACTCCATTATTGGATCACTAGATCTGGCTACTTTTGGTGATGGTTTAACGACAATTGCAAACGATGGTTACGTTATCAAGGAGGCATTGACAAACAGGCATTTACTGATGAGAGAATTGATTACAGCACAGGGTAATACAAAATTGAAGCATGAAAATGCCAGAAAACTAAGGAACAAGAGGGACATTAATCCAGTTAAAGTTGATGAAGCGATTAGATCATTACAAGAGGCCACAGAGACAGAGGAAAAACTAACAATCAAGATCAAAAGAATTACTGAGGAAATGCTGATCGAGAAGAAAATATATCTCACCGAACTAGATTCCCAGATTGCTTCTATAATCAAAGAGTTTGTGCTAAAGAAGATTGAATTGGAACGTCGTAAATTGGCAGTTTTGGAGAAAGTTAGATTGGATGTTCGTCTAGTAGATTCCAATGGTGGTTTAGCTAGATTAGGAAGAGAAGCATATCCAGTCAGACCAGCAGATAATAGATCCAGCCAAGGTCCAAATGGAGATAGTTGGTCTGGTGACCGGTCATTTAGCCATTTCAATTCTGAATCTTTGAAAGATGATGAGGAGGACGAACTGCCTATTGCGGATGAAGATGAAGATATAACAGAAGAGACGCCAATCGATGCCAGAAATGCTGCCTCCATTTTAGGTGGATCAACATTCTAACTTGTGCAATGAACTTAATGTGTAACTCTGAATGTGGTAGTTTGTAAGTAGTCTCAATTAGAACTGGGATTGATCATCTCTAGTTGATCTCCAGCTCTGTGTATATTCTAGACTTTACTGCGTACATATGGGCATCGACTTCCTGATGCGGAGATTTATCTGAATAATTATGTTACCCTACTCACGTTGCATAAATTTCACGCGAAAATTTCCGTATTTGTAAGTTTTTTGATGTTGGAATTTTAAAAAGTTTGTGAAAAGTTTTTTCCTTAAGTTTTTTTTTTTTCCTCTTCCCTTTCCTACATAAAGATACCCATCTTTTTTTGAGACAAATCATTTAATTCAAGATGGGTAAGTGAACTGCTTTGGAGCTGAGGATTGTTATTACTAGAGTGAGAGTCTTATTGAACTCAGCTGGTTTCAGTGGCTGCTCTGGATAACCCATTGAGTCCATGACTAGTAATGAATGAAGTAATCAATTTTCATCGCATGTCCATTTTGTGGAATTTAGAACTTTATACTAACAATTGTATAGTGAACTTCACAGTTGATGTACGTCTAACTCTCTGAAACTCCAATAGCTGGTGCAGTGCTCTTTTCCTTTCATTGAACATGTCAATGTTTTTGCTTTCTTTGCCTCCTTCTTACATTTTGTGCTGGGCTTTTTCATTTCAAAAATTTTCCCGCTTTCATTACATAATCGGGCATCACTGAATTTTACCTAAAGCTTGAGATGAAATTAGGCTGCAAAGAAAGACAACGAATCCGATTGGAAGCACGAGACTTCGATGTTATTGGTGTCACTCTTCAAACATGTTTTACTAACTTTTTTTTATAGCAAATGCGTGGCCTTATGGACAAGGTCACTAACGTCCGTAACATGTCTGTTATTGCCCACGTCGATCACGGTAAATCTACTTTAACCGATTCCTTAGTTCAAAGAGCTGGTATTATCTCAGCTGCTAAAGCTGGTGAAGCTCGTTTCACTGATACCAGAAAAGATGAACAAGAAAGAGGTATTACCATCAAATCTACTGCTATCTCCTTATACTCTGAAATCGAAGATGACGATGTCAAGGATATCAAACAAAAAACCGATGGTAACTCTTTCTTAATTAACTTGATTGATTCCCCAGGTCACGTTGATTTCTCTTCCGAAGTTACTGCTGCTTTACGTGTTACCGATGGTGCTTTAGTTGTCGTTGATTGTGTTGAAGGTGTTTGTGTCCAAACTGAAACTGTTTTACGTCAAGCCTTAGGTGAACGTATTAAACCAGTTGTTGTTATTAACAAAGTTGATCGTGCCTTATTAGAATTACAAGTCACTAAAGAAGATTTATACCAATCTTTTGCCAGAACTGTTGAATCTGTTAACGTTATCATTGCTACTTACGTTGACAAAACTTTAGGTGACGTTCAAGTTTACCCAGAACGTGGTACCGTTGCTTTCGGTTCCGGTCTACATGGTTGGGCTTTCACTGTCCGTCAATTTGCTACCAGATACTCCAAGAAATTCGGTGTTGACAGATCAAAAATGATGGAAAGATTATGGGGTGACTCTTACTTCAACCCAAAGACTAAAAAATGGACCAACAAAGATAAAGATGCTGATGGTAAGCCATTAGAAAGAGCTTTCAACATGTTCGTTTTAGATCCAATTTTCAGATTATTTGCTGCTATCATGAACTTCAAGAAAGATGAAATCCCAACCTTATTAGAAAAATTAGAAATTGCCTTAAAGGGTGAAGAAAAAGAATTAGAAGGGAAAGCTTTATTAAAAGCAGTTATGAAAAAATTCTTGCCAGCTGCCGATGCTCTTTTGGAAATGATTGTTATCCACTTACCATCTCCAGTTACTGCTCAATACTACAGAGCTGATACTTTGTACGAAGGTCCAACTGATGACAAAGCTTGTATCGCTATTAGAGATTGTGATCCAAAAGCTGACTTAATGTTATACGTCTCCAAGATGGTTCCAACCTCTGATAAAGGTCGTTTCTACGCTTTCGGTCGTGTCTTTGCCGGTACTGTTAAATCTGGTCAAAAAGTTAGAATTCAAGGTCCAAACTATGTTCCAGGTAAGAAAGATGATTTATTCATCAAAGCTATCCAAAGAGTTGTTTTAATGATGGGTAGATTTGTTGAACCAATCGATGACTGTCCAGCTGGTAACATTGTTGGTTTAGTTGGTATCGATCAATTCTTATTGAAATCTGGTACTTTAACCACTGATGAAACTGCTCACAACTTGAAGGTTATGAAATTCTCTGTCTCTCCAGTTGTCCAAGTTGCTGTTGAAGTTAAAAACGCCTCTGATTTACCAAAATTAGTTGAAGGTTTAAAACGTTTATCAAAATCTGATCCATGTGTCTTAACCTCAATGTCTGAATCTGGTGAACATTTAGTTGCTGGTACTGGTGAATTACATCTAGAAATTTGTTTACAAGATTTAGAAAATGATCACGCTGGTGTTCCATTAAGAATCTCCCCACCAGTTGTTGCTTACAGAGAAACTGTTGATGCTGAATCATCAATGACTGCTCTATCTAAATCACCAAACAAACATAACAGAATCTACTTGAAGGCTGAGCCATTAGACGAAGAGGTCTCTGTTGCTATTGAAACCGGTAAAGTTTCTCCAAAGGATGATTTCAAAGCTCGTGCTAGAGTCTTGGCTGATGAATACGGTTGGGATGTCACTGATGCCCGTAAGATTTGGTGTTTCGGTCCAGAAGGTAACGGTCCAAACGTTGTTGTTGACCAAACCAAAGCCGTTCAATACTTGGCTGAAATTAAAGACTCTGTTGTATCAGGTTTCGCTTGGGCTTCTGGTGCTGGTCCAATCTTGGAAGAATCATTACGTTCTATCAGAGTTAACATTTTAGATGTTACTTTACATGCTGATTCTATCCATAGAGGTGCTGGTCAAATCTTACCAACCATGAGAAGAGCTACTTACGCTGCTATCTTATTAGCTGAACCAAGAATCCAAGAACCAGTCTTCTTAGTTGAAATTCAATGTCCAGAACAAGCTGTTGGTGGTATCTACTCAGTCTTGAACAAAAAGAGAGGTCAAGTTATCTCTGAAGAACAAAGACCAGGTACTCCATTATTCACTGTTAAAGCTTACTTACCAGTTAACGAATCATTCGGTTTCACTGGTGAATTACGTCAAGCTACTGGTGGTCAAGCTTTCCCACAGATGGTCTTTGATCACTGGGCTACTATCCAAACCGATCCATTAGATCCAACCTCAAAGGCTGGTGAAATTGTTACCGCTGCTCGTAAGAGACAAGGTTTGAAGGAAGTTGTTCCAGGTTACGAAGAATACTATGATAAATTATAAGCTGTCTAAACAAGCATCCATTTTTTATCTTATTTCTTTTTTTTAATTTGGTTTAATATTACTTTTATATAGTTGAAAACGGAGAATATAAATCCTCTTGTCGAAGTGTTGAATTGTATGGCTGGCTTCTACTGAAGACTTTTTGCTGATAAGTCTATCTGTGTGGGTGATGAACGTGTTAGACGACGACGACCGTTGCTGTGGTAACTGTAGAGAGGATTACCCGCCTATTCAAGTGCACTTTGTTCTCATACTAAATTTGTTTCAGATATACAGTGCTGTTTACTCACTTCGAGCTCCCTTAAAGTGGGACTAGAGACGGAATCAAAAGTGATGGTTAGGAAAGCTACAGCTCAAGTGAAGGAGACTGAAAAGGATCCGGTCAAACTAAAGAAATATGAAGATGCAGCTTCTGATATTACCAACATGTACATAAACCAGTGGTTTGGCTCATCGGAGATACATCCAGATATAATTAGAAAATCTGAGGGCGATGATTTTGAAATCTTGAGTACAATTAGATATGATCCATTACTATCAATTCATTGTGATCTTAGTACAGATATCAACTATTTGATGAGAGAATTTGGTAATCAAATTGATTTCTTAGAAGGTAATGTTTTCTCTAATTCAAGGTTTGAGGCTACATCAGAGAATGACTACAATTCCCAGTTGTATTTTTTGTTTGATGAACATTTCGAAAGGATCAACTTCAGTTTAAGGTATTTCAAGTTTGGAATTCAGGTGGATCGAGTTGAACTACTGCAGAATCTTAGTAATGTGTTAAATCCTTTGAATAGATCAAAACCATACAGACTAAGAGTTACAGTTAGCAAGAAAGGTGATGTAAATATCACAGCCCATGATACCCCAATACGGCTCAACTTATTAGATGGGTTGTTAATAGCTTCTGTTGACGATTATATTGCAGGTGGTTCACCATTATGGAGCGTTCATTTAGATTCTGAACCTATCCTAATCTCACCATTCACATCATTCAAAACTACAAGAAGAGAACAATACAATGCTGCTAGAGATAGGAAGATACCAAAGTTACAGTTATCGGAGCTACAGGCTAATCCACATGAAGTTCTATTGTTCAATACTGCTAATCAACTGACAGAAGGATCTATTACAAATATGGCAGTGAAGAAATACGACGAGGATACAAATGAGTTTGTATGGTTCACTCCTGTTTTGGCTTCCGGATGCTTATGCGGTGTCGTGAGATATATGTTATTGTCCAAAGGCTTGATTAAAGAGAAATTGTTAACTCTTAAGGATATTAGGGTCGGAGATGATATCTTGTTATTTAACGGACTAATAGGCGTTGTAAAAGGTAGAATTGTGGAGGATTAATACGTTAATGATAGCTCATGCAATACGGGTATAACAAAAGATGCATGATATTCTATAAACTCTATTGAAAATTATATCTATTTTGTTAATTCTTTAATCTCAGCATCAGTATAACCCAAAATGTAAAAAATATCACTAATATTCTTAGTATTGATTTTACAAGGAGCTAATTTTTGAACTGTTGGTTTAGCATTCCATGCGATCCCAAACCCAGCAACAGCCATCATGGGCAAATCATTAGAGCCATCACCAACGCAAACAACTTGAATTAAATCAATACCTTCTTTCTCAGCAATTTCTTTGGTTAACTCAGCTTTTCTTCTACCATCGACAATGACTCCAATACTTTCACCATTAAAGACTTCTTCACCATTGATAATTTCAGTTTGTAATTGGTTAGCGAAGGCATAATCTAGATTTAGTGTTTCTTTGACATATTGAGCCAAATTGATGAACCCACCAGATAGGACTGCTAGTTTACAGCCTGTTCTTTTCAAGCCTTTTGTTAATTCAAAGGCACCCTTTGTGAATTCTAGTTTCTTCTTCAAATCATCCCAAATGTTGGCTGGGATTCCCTTTAACAATCTGACACGTTCATTAAACGACGCGATGAAATCTAATTCACCATTCATGGCTCTAGTAGTGATCTCTTCAACTTCTTTCTCAACACCAGCATACTCAGCGATTAGTTCAATGACTTCTTGATATATTAGAGTGGAGTCCATATCAAAACAGAATAATCTTTTACTCTTTCTGGTTTCATTGTTCTTTTGAATGATCAAATCAATGCCAACTGTGCAATTGAACTCTTCTGTATGGATGGTGGAAATCACCCTTCTTAATTTCTCTATTATCTCGTCTTCATCTGTAGAACTATCAGATTTCTTCAAAGAAACATAAAAATCAAACACTTTGTTCTCACTTAGTGTCTTTATTTCATTAACTTTCAAAGTAAGTGATTCGATATATGCTTTCAATTCTAAGAAAGTACTCGAGTCGATGGTATCATGTGCAATAGCTGTGAGAACATAAGTCATTTCGGCTTATTTCTTTATTTGGTCCGAGTTTGTTGGATGGAAAGGTATTATTTAACAGTATGACCACCGGACAGAAACTTCAAGATGAGCTCGAGTACTAAATAAATCTCAAAATTTTTATCAATTTGGCATCGGAATCTCGAATATGACACTTTTTTTTTTTTTTTTTTTTTCTTTTTTCCTCCGGCGTACGGTTAAATGAAAAGTTTTCTTGTCACGTGATAAGGGCTGTTATTTATCCGAGACTTCAATAGCTGAAATACAATGGATGAACTTTAGTATGGTAATAAAGAATCCGTTATAGCTAATCACTAATAGCTGATACAGTTCACCTCTCTAATTCGAGGTGCAAAAGAATATAACTGGGTACATAGGCTAAGAAGCAATTACATAACCACCAATATTTTTAAAACCCGAGCAAAAAGTCCCCAGATCATGTTCTCAAATCACAGGCAAGTCAATCATTCGTAATTAAACCACAATCAAAAACAAATGTCAGACACTGCCGAACAACTGCGCTCCTTCACATTCACACAACATGATCGTACTGAAAGTTCGGATATCTTGAAGAAAGGTGGCCATATATTGGAACCTTTGACTCCTTCTACTCCTTCTTCTTCAAGTAATTTCTCCTCAAACTCTACCACAAATACTACAACCACAAGAGCCCCATCTCCAGAGAATATCCACAACCAACACAGAAAGTATTCAATTGAACCAGGTAACTCTGTGATAACTTCTTTGCTCAATGCTCAGCTTAACAATTTGAAGCTCTTTGATGAGGATCATAAGGAGAATCATTTAAATGAACAAGTCATTGATGAAGATGCCCCCGTCAGTCAAACATGTATTGAACATCAGCTATCAAGGCTTTCAAACTGTATGATGACCAAAAAACAAATGGTTCAAGTGGTTAAGGGCCTGCGGAACATTGAATCCACATTATCCAATATAAAGATCAAATCCAATCTCACTCACATCATGATTCTTACAAAGATTTACGACTTTGACGAACCTAATAAATATGCATTCTTAATTGTAAAGTTCCTAATGGTTTATAACCCAGAAATTATAATCTATATCCAAGAAGAGCTTATCAAAAAAGAAGAAACAAATCATTTCAAATACAACCAACTGATTAAGGAATATCCTGAATTTATGGACAGAATCAAATTTTGGTCTGGTGATAAGTGTTGCTACAAACCAGAAACCTTTGATCTTGTGATTACACTAGGTGGGGATGGTACTGTGTTATATGCATCATGGTTGTTCCAATCAACTATCCCACCAATCTTATCCTTTTCAATGGGTAGTTTAGGGTTCTTGACCGAGTTTGATGTTGCTAAATATCAAGATCTACTGACGGATATTTTTCAAAATGGATTCCAATGTTCAATAAGAATGAGGTTTGAATGTACGCTTATGAGATCGAGGGATCGTGATGCTGTTGATGTTGACCTGAGAGATCAAATCAAGACATTGAGACCTAATTCCCCGAGCCATGAGCTACTAGAAACATACACTGTCTTTAATGAATTGGTTATTGATAGAGGTCCGAACTCAAGTATGACTGCCTTAGAGGTTTTCGTTGATCATGATGCCATCACCACTTCTGAAGCTGACGGTCTTATTATCTCAACTCCAAGTGGCTCAACTGCTTATTCGTTAAGTGCAGGTGGGTCTTTAGTTCATCCAGAGATGCCAGGTATCTTAATCTCACCTATATGTCCACATACATTGTCCTTCAGACCTTTAGTTATTCCGGAGACTACAATCTTGAGAATTGGTGTTCCTTATGATGCTAGATGTACAGCTTGGTGTTCATTCGATGGTAAGAATAGAGTGGAGCTTGACAAGGGTGACTTCATCACCATTACAGCTAGCAGGTTCCCATTACCATTCATCAATCATAGTAAGAATGCAACTCTTGCTTGGTTTGAGAGATTAAGTCAGACTTTAAATTGGAATGAGAGAAAGAGACAAAAGCCGTTGAACATGAAATTGCCTTCCGATTCAGAATGATCCAAAAAAACACCTGTTGCTAGTTAGGGTGTACACTTACATGAAGTGAAAGGAAATATTACTATGTCTCAGCTGGTTTATGTGTAGTTAGCAATGATGAAGGGAGCTTATCGAACAAGTTCGCGAACTGATATAACAAAGTGAACCGATCAACCTAACCTTCAAGTCATCACCACTTTCACCAATCACCAATTGGAATACAGCAAAATGGCGATTGAAGAAAGTGATATCTCGCTCATAAAGCCGTGGCTCGTGAAGCGCTCAGCAGAGCTGAGTGATGCTGAACCAGAAGTTCTAGCAGATTACATCATAGCATTGTTGAACAACCAAGTCTCTGGTGGAGAGCTTATAAAATTAGTTGCCTCCCAAATTGAGGACTTTCTTGACGACAGTGAGATGTTTGCCATTGAGATTGAACAAGCTCTTAGAACAAGATCATTTGATACCACAGATGAAGAAACCAAGAAGAAATTGGTGGATCCTGAAGAGAGTAAGAAACGTGAAGAGAAGGCTGCCATTGAACTAGCAACTCAATCTTACAAACCTGATATCACTAGTTACAGAGTCAATGCGAAAAAGGACTCTCAAAGAGTCCCGCCAACATATGTTTCACCGGGTATAGCAACCATTAGGAACAATAATCATCGTCAATCATCCACTGACGGATCTGAGAAACAGAAACAGAAGAGTTCCTTGAATAACATTATTGCCCATAATGAAGTCCACAACGGTACCAAGTTGATCGTTGCAAATCTTCCACAGGAAAAGTTGAGTGAACCTATAATAAGAGCTTATTTCCAAAGATTTGGTGAATTGAAGAATGTCTCCGTAAATCAGGTAGCAAGGTTTGCTGAGCTGGAATTCGAAGAAGCTAAAGATGCAAAGAGAGCTTGGAGTTCACCAAATCCAATCTTTGAAAATAGATTCATCAAAGTCTTTTTTAAGAAGGAACAAAAACAAGAAACTCCATTCGATGTTGAGAAGTTTAAACAAGAGCAAGTCGAAAGACAAAAACAATGGGAAGTGAAACAAGAACAAAAGAAGCAGTTTCATACAAAACTTGAACAGTTGATTGAATTAAAGGAGAAAATGTTATTGAACTTTGAAAAAGGGTTGGCCGAATTAGAGGAACAGTTAAAAGAAAATCCAGCCCTTGAATCAGAAATCTCACAAAAAGTTGAAAATATCCAAAAGCAAATGGAAGAAAATGGTGTTACTCCTGAACAGATTGCAATTGATAGAGCTAAATTGGAAGGCAAGCCGCAATACACTAAACGCGGCAGTAGAGGCCGTGGAGTGCTAAGAGGCCGTAGTCGTGGTGGCCGTTTAGCTTTACCGTACGCGAGATCACAAAAGAAAATAGATCTAAGAACTAGGGCAATTAATATCAAAAACTTTGGTGATATTGATGATCCAAAATTCCGGCAGTTGATCCAAAACATCGGGGAAGACGAGTTAGATACAGTTACTAAATTAAGTGACCATGAAGTCAGATTGATCTTCAAAAAGAGATACTTAGCGGAACTATTCTTTAAAGATGAAACTAAACTAACAGAAGACGGTGAAGTCTTTGTTAAAGAATGGGATGAATCTGTCAGACCTGAATTTCACAGTTCTGGTACAGATGTATCTTCAGAGACAGAATCTATACAAACTAATATTGATAAAGATGCTGATGTTCAGATGTAATTTTACTTGTGTTGCCCAGCCCCTTTTGAGTTGAAACTGAATTGTTATCTATTTGACTACTGAGGGATTTAACCATTGATTGAATAAAATTACTTATTAATTTGCTAATAGACTTCTGTTTTTGTGGTTTGCACCTTTGTGGTATATACTTGGTTAACGACAAAATGTTTACGAAGAGTTTATGAGATTGGTCAAGTCTGTCGTCTGTCTACCATAATCGTAATCATCCCTCAAGTTTGGAAGCTGTCATTGCTATTCCCGTTATCGTTGACGATATCTGTTTTGTCATCCTGGCCAACTAGGGAACCCAATGTTTCAACAGACTCAGACATAATGGTTCCCAAAGAAACTGTTGCCCATTACAGACTGGCCAATGTACAGAATATAAAGTCGCAAAAGATGACGATGGTCTTCGTGTCCAGTTTCATGACTCTTCAATTCATTATAAGCTCTGTAAGGGCAAAAAGCATTGGACAAATCAAGATTGGAAGCTGCTAAATCAAAACAACTCCCGAATAGAAGAGATTGCCGTGATTCCGCACTAGTGGTTTTGTAAAGAGTGCATTCATTTTCCATTGATTCGGCATTTAGCAGAGCTTTCAAACTTTGTTGATCCATCATCAGAGATCTCAGAGCTGGAACGGTTAGCTCGCCTTACATTGATCCAAGGCTTCCACAGAATTCTGTTAGACAAAAAGATTTAGGACTGATGGTAAAGCTAACCAGGGATCATTTAAAAAAGAAGGAGCCGAGAAAACTTCATACTGTAATGCTTCATAAGGGGATATGGGCGTGGTACAAGTTATTTTTACATCGATAAAGGTTCTATGGACTACAAGCGGGATTTGAATGCTTATCTAGGGAAGTCAACCAGGGATAGACTTTTTCCAGCTACTGAGAGAATAGAATTCATGAGACCGATTAATGATGATTCTTACCTGTTCTTCTTGAACAAAGAAAATATTGACGAGTGTTGGGCATTGTCACTAGTCTGCTGAAGCTTTTAGCAGACAAATAATACATTTGCGCTAATTAGTTACACAAGCGCTAGCAATGTACATACCCATAATTGCTAAGAATCAAAGGTATACTAGATTGTTGCGTCCAGGAATAAAACTTGATTTAAAATACGTGCTACAAGATGATCTTGATGGAGATTTTTCTTTCTCCAAAAGATGACCCAAAGAACATGGAAACTGAATTAGCTTCAATATGCTGTCACTCACGATTTTTTTGATCAAAGTCTTGAAGTGGGAAAGGTCTTTAATTATATATTAACATACAACGTACTGTGCTCACCACCATTTATTATGTATCAATAGCAATCAAACTTAAACCTCTTGTTTCACCACAAGCAGATTTGTATGTGGCCGTTATGAGTTGTACCGCCAATATTTGCAAAGTGATCAACTAACTAAGAATCAGTGCTCTCAGATAAGGAAATCCGACAACATCGCTTCAAACCATCATCCGCACACCAGCTGGAGTAGGGTTCGCGGAAGGTTTCCTTTTGCTTATTGAATGCCAGCTAGTACAACAATAGTAATATTGGTGAATAAGTACAAAAGAGTCAATTACCACGTTTTGATGTTTAGAGATAGAACCAATTTATACATTTCCTATAGAAGAACGTATCCGCATCATCTCAATGCTGGTTTTGACGCTGGAACAGGGTCACCGTTGGGGAGAGGGCGCTCTCAATTTGACAACTTGGAAGAAGAGGAGAATCTAATAGGTGAACATCATAACGATATCGAGCTTGCCACATTACCACCTTCGTTTCTTGATGTTGCTGATGAAATCGATGAAAACATTGATGAGATCAATAAGCTCATAGAGAAGCTACAGAGTTTATACAAAAAGAATCTACTACCTGGCTTTAATGATCGTACAACGGATGAAGAAGAGATTGAAAAGTTGAATTATTCAATTACTAGAAAGTTTTTCAATTCTGATAGCCTAGTAAAGAAATTTAGAAGCATCAAACTGCTTAATAATAAGTTGAAACCTGATGATATTAACATGATTGATAATATGCAAAAGAATTATGCGTTAAAGATTCAACAATTATCATCAAATTTCAGAAAGATTCAGAACAATTATATAAAATTCCTAAAGAAGGATGAATTCGAACAGACTCCAAGGTTGAAATCCTCCTTACAATCATATAACCCAGCTGTCGATGAAACCGAGGAATTAGAAACATATTCTCGTGAAGCCATCAAGGAGAGTTCCTCGATATTACAACAGAGCTCGAGTATAAATGATTCAATTATACGTCAGAGAGAACAGGAGATCACAAAACTGGCACAAGGTGTACTTGAAGTATCGCAGATCTTCAAAGAGATGCAAAATATGGTCATTGAGCAAGGTACGATTGTAGATCGGATCGATTACAACATTGAGAACACAAAAGTTGATATCAAACAGGCTTCTAACGAGTTGAATAAAGCAACAAGGTATCAAAAGAGAACACAGAAGTGTAAGCTTATCTTTTTGCTGTCATTGATTGTCTTATTGCTGTTCATGATTGTTGTTTTGAAGCCAAGAAATCATGGGACTAGTGGAGGTAGTGAAGTTTCGAGACCTGATAATTCAAAGACTAATCCTCAAAACGGTGATATACCCGACAAAGATAGAACCCCGGTTGACAATGATGAACTGACAGGTAGTAAAGCTGACCTAGCAGAAGAGTCGACAAATGTCAATTTACTGTGATACTTAATGAACTAATAAATGATATGACTACATATATAAATATTTCTAGTAGCTAGTAAGTATTCACGTTCAATTGGTACACCGCGTATAAGACCACTGACCGAATATTTGAATATACACACTGTACGTAGGATCCTATAAGCTGCAAGTGTTACAAAAGTAGTACCAGAGAAACTGAGTCATTACTAGAATTATCCAAAGCAACGAAAAGTAGGTAACACTGAAAAGATATGACAAGAAAAGACAAAAACTGAAAACAAAAATAATAAAACAAACATCGGGCAGAAAACAAGTTAGCGAATAAAAGTTCTATTAACGATGAGCCAACCTCTTATTTGATAGAGTATGGGCTGTCAGCAGAAAGTGAAGCAGCTGGCAAAGTTTTCCCTGAGTTTTGGTTCAACTTCTTGTATGCTGGTCTGTAACTGCCGCTTGGAATTTGGCCAGGTCTCTTTGGGTAAGACTTCTTTTGATAAGCTGGACCACCAAGAGCGAAGTCAGGGTTCGCATTTAACACTATATCTGACGTATCTCTTTGAGGTCTTTGTTGCTGTTGCTGTTGCTGCTGCTGTTGGGGTGGAAGTGCACCAGAGAAATAGCCATTGTATGATGATTGTGAACTCTGGTGACCGCTGTATCTCTCTTGTGAGTTCGATTGATAGCTGCCGAATTGTTGCGGAGGTGGGTAAACCCCTTGAGAGGTTTGCTGTTGTGGGGAGTAGTAACTTTGTTGCTGTTGTGATTGTTGAGGGTTATAATAGCCTTGTGGTTGTTGTGATTGCTGTGGTTGATAATAGCCTTGTGAGTGCTGTGTCTGTTGTGGTTTGTGTCTTTCATTTGGAAATAACTTTGGTCCGTTATGCTGCAAACCACGATAGTAATTAGGGTTAGCAGCTCTCTGGGAAACAGATGTAAAGTCTGAGCCATCATCATCAGGTATTTCGTCATCGTAATCGTTGTAAAGATCTCCCAACGTGGAATTCCCTGCAGTATGGTTAGAAATTGGATGCTCCGATTCTTGTGAGACCAGCTTCCTTGGAGCACCCAAAGAACCAGAAGCAGCGGATGAGCCAGATCTGGAACTCACTTTATTTAACTTAGCAGATGTACCAAGAGCTGTTGGAGGAGAAACTTGCGTACTAGAAGCAGCAGATGGATAGGTTGACGGATAAGGTGTAGTGCCATAGTCAGGTTTGGCAGACTGAGCTATGAATTTCGGAGCTTCTGTAACAATAGCGCCCCCTTTATTATAATGCTGAGCTGAAACCAAGTTTGGTGTACCATCAGAATAAGCGGTAGGAGGATAAGCATCATTGTGTTGAGAGGTAGAGTCCAGATTGTATCCTTGGTAACCGGAAGCCGAAGGATCATTGCTAGCTTTTGAGTAGTCCTGAAGGGTCACTTTTTCGAAATAATGATTGGCAGAAGATGAATCATCTGTTACTACCTTGACAGCACTGTACGATTTCTTATCAACAGAAGTGGATGACTCGTGAGGTGGTTGTAAAAAGTTATCTAACTTGAAAGATTCGCTATTATTTTTGAAAAGTCCACCATCACTTAAATCCGTCAGGTTTTGATCGCTATTCAACTCTTCCTCTTCATCATCAGTTGTGCTTGGATTCGTCCTCAAAGCAAAAAATGCCAATGGAATGGAAATAAGTGTTAGTACGCCAGCAGGTAGCAACAACCAAGCAGGCCATTTAACGTGAGGATAGAAGCACAGGAAGACAACGATAACAGTAATAGCAGTTGAAAGGAACGATAATAGAGTGAAGAAGAAGGTAAATATGTTGAACACGAAGGAACTGCCAATAGCCTTAAAATGACATAGTACATTGAAGAGGAAAGATAGTAAGGTCAAGAAGCCAGCAATTGGAGTAACAATCAAGATTTTAGCCAAGGTATCTCTAGCGCTGTCATTCATTTTCCAATCGGTTTGAGTGGTCAACTCACTGACTTTATAGAAAGGGCTACCCGTAACACATTTGGAGCTGCTCAAGAAGCAGTAGCCTAGAACACCATATATGATCTTGTCATCTTCTGCAATACCAAAAGCGTTGGAAGCAGGTGGAGTGATACTAGCGATTATCAAGAATGCCAATGAGACCAAACTCAACAGTGCAACAATAGTGGAACAGCCAAATAGAAGAGCCATATTAGTTGTTATAGGGGAAATACGCGAATTATTCCAAATTCAGACGCAAACAAGATAAAAGGTAGACTCGGTTTCTATGGTAACAATCTCAGGGAGAATGTGAATTGGTTTATGCTTTAATAATGGGCCAGTAGAACAGACGGAAATATTCTCTGATGGTTAAGTACAAGGTTAGAAGGGAAACTTTTGGATAAAATTTGTCGACTTCTGCAAAAAAGTTGTTCAAAGCCTCAATTGATCAAAATGGGCTGTGATAAGATATTTGGTTCAGTGTGAAAATCCTTGAAAGCGCGTTTTTTTGGCAGTGAAGGTAATTGATCTGCAGTAGACAAATAGCGAAATATGATGAAGACTATTTCAGCACACAAAGCAAAATTCTCGAGTGTCTTTTAACGGAAGTTTGGGGACTTTGCTGCAATGGTTGTTTCGATACCCTTCTTTTGCGCTGCGTTTTTTATGGCGTTTTTTGTGGGAAATTTGGGAAAAATCGCGGAAAATTGTTGATTCTGCCGTAGGAAATCGTGGACCATTTGAAGGAATTTCTGAGATCCAAAACGGTCAGAGACACAAAATCTATTTATAATTCTTGATGAAAGATTCACGGCGATGTCGATGTTAGCCTTTCAATTGGATGTTCCACGAACCTGCAAGTAGGCCCCAGATATTCAGCCACGCTCCTCTCCCTTGACTGTGAGCTGCTCTGCCATGTTCCCTAAGCGATCTCTACATGATAGGTCTCTAATCTAAGAGCTGGGTTGCATCAGATCACTACATCAGAAACTCAACATCTATGAAACATAAGTAGTTCAACATAACAAAATTCGTAATATCATTAAAGTAATTGTTTATACCGCTTGTTGCCCGATCATGCCCTGAAACCAACTATCTGGTACAACAAGGATGTATCGCTCCATAGCTTCCCTAAAGCGGTTCTTGTATTGTCTCGGCGTAACAACCGTTGGCTCTTTAGTACCACCACCAACCAAACCCTTTTCCTTTACCCAACTCTCCAACTTCTTATCCCATGTGAACGTCCTGATACAGTCAATGATACCAACAGTCAACGTCTTGTTTTGATCATCAATGCCAATAACCAGTGAATAATCCATAACATTCATCTTTGCTAAGAACAATGTATCATTCCATAGGGACGCTCTTAGCAACTTCTTATCATATTCTCTAACAAATAATGGACTTTCATAAATGTACTCAACCATATTCTCATCTAACAAAACTTCATTCTCTTTGCCTGTCTGTTCAACGTGTCTGTTTCTCATTGAACCTTTCAAGTCAAAGATTCTCAAGTTCTTGCGACCATAGAATAAATTCTCCATGATTAAAACGTCCATCTTAAAGTTTCTACCATCAAGAGGATTCTTGATATGAATTTGATAGAAACCGAAGATTTTAGCCAACACTGTTGGCAAATCATGGAATAAAGCTTGAGTCATGTACTCAAAGTAACTTGGCGCGAATTTCACAAATGAATCCAGTTCCACCCCTGATAACTCTTTGATGACCAATCTATCATCTAATGTCTTTAGGAAAGCAGATCCTGATTTACCGCCAGCGGAATCCCACTTGACGCATCTTGATAAACTTTGAATAAAGTTAGCGTCAATACCACATTTTTGACGGAATGCATCAAATTGTTCAGCAAAAAAGATCTTACATGAAAGGATAGTCCCACCATCTTGAAACTGATACTTTAAATGGACAGCTGTCTTTTTCAACATGATTGACTCCAGATCATTAGAAGTATAGTTTCTGATAGAATGAATCTTTTGAACATAATCTGACGAACTTAAGCAGAATGCAACTAGTGTACTTGGTTCGTCTTCTCTCACAATAACATCGGAGTCGACAAAGATATGCTCAGATGGCCCTAATGGATACTCCAAAGGTTTCCATAATGTAGCGGATCTATCAGCCCAAAAGCTAGCCAATGTTTTCATCAATGACACTCGTTCGGTCTGTGGAATATCAGAGTCTTTGAACTCTTTGACACCTGTACCAAGACTCTTCCTTTGGTCTTTCTTGATTTCCTCCACATGCTCATCAACAGCTGGCTCAGAAACATCTTCATTAACAGCATCTTTCACACTCTTATAAACCTCAACAATAGGCTTCGATGAAGAGACAGGTGCAGCTTTATATCTGTTCTGGATTAATTTCAATCTCTCCTTTTGACGTTGCATTTCAAATTCTTTGGATAATGTTTCAAAGTGGATTTGATCAAAGTAATTGGTTAGCTTCATAACTTTGCTGTCTTCTTTGCTCGATGTACTGACTTTAGGAGTAGCCGAGGTTGAAGATGAGTTAGAAGCAAAGCTGGCTTGACGACCTTCTCTCAATTGTAGCTCAAGATCTTTGGTACTAATACCGAAGCGAGGCCTAGTGAAAGTTAGCAGGGGTGAGTTTGGTTCAGTCTTAGATCCTTTATCTTCAGCGAAATAAGAGTCTTTGTTATCAAAACTTGAAGAACTTGACTTGATCTCTGGATTCCCCAACAAGCTTGTCTTTCTACTGGGTTTTGGAGTGCTTGTTGTTTGCTGGGCAGGGTTAGGATTTGCGTCAGAGATAAGCTTCAATGGTTTGGATTTGATGTCAGCAGGGCCAGAAGATGAGATTCTTTTACCAGGGTCTTCTTCCTGGCCTTCCAGCAGTCTCTCAAACTTGGAGACCTCTTCTAGTACCCTTCCATGCTTTGGACTACCCGTTAAGGATGTGTTACTTATCAGTGAACTAGATGATGGTTTTCTTGGTGACACGTTGTGATCATCTGTTTCCTCTCTTCTCAAAGTCACTGCTTTTTCTTCCATATTTTCTTTATCATGTTTCTTTTCATCATTCTCATTTTCACCTTCACCTTCACCTTCAGGCTTGGCACGGGCAGCATTTTTTGTATCCTCAACAACCTGTTGCTTTTCATTGGAATTATCAATGAAAAATTTTCTCAATTGTTGTGCTGTGATCCTAGCAATATCCTTTTCTGATGGCAAGAAATCTTCTTCAAATTTGGCGAATTCAGAGTCCCATTCAACACTTAAATCTTGAACAAATCTCAAGACAGAATTCATGGCCAATTGATCAGCAACATCAGTCTTAGCGTAAGTGTCTTCAATCATTTCGTTAACATGCTGCTGTTCCCTTTCAACTTTTTCCTTCAACTCTTCTATTCTCTTTTGGCCAGCCTCCATCTTGTCATTAGACATTGAATCGACTTTAACCCTATTCAATCTTGTTGAGATCGAGTTGAAGAACCTCTGTGAGTTTTGGATGACTTGATGATGAATTTCAACTTTCAACTTGATATTCGTATGTGGCTTCCAATCAACTTTGGTTCTTGGTGTGATCAACTCAAGCAAATCAACCTTGGAATATTCAATCTTAACAGTTAGATCATTCAGACTGAAATATTTGATATGGTCTTTAGCAAAGTCATGAGGACAGTTACCTAGGTTTGTAGATGAGTTCCTCTTGGACCAGAATAACACTTCAAGGTATTTCCCAAAGGAGTATTTCCAAGTAGTTTCACTCATTGGAAGGAATGGAGACGAATGGCCACATTCCTTACAGTGGCTCCAAGTCAGGATAACGTTTTGTAATGTGGGAACCCTGGCTTGAAATCTTTCAACAATGACATCAACTTTAGCACTACCATGGACATAGCTTCTATAATGATCAGCAATAAGTTCGCCACATCCTTCGGCGCAACTATTGTTAGCAGACTGGATTAAGTGTTCAACATACTGGCCCAAAGTCATATCTGTGTCCCAGTAGAAGTCAATCTGAAGTGGTTGAGGACCAATGCAGGGAGTGGAGCTTTTCTTAGAGACCATAGAATACAAGAATGCAATCTTTTGATGGTTTAAGGGGTCTAGCATAGCAGGTGAAGAGGCACTGTATAGCTCCCATTGTCTCTTCCTCAAAAGAATACCATCTTCCAAGACTTCGATTTTCTTCTCGGCAATCTTTTCAACAATTTTAAGGTATTCCTGTTCCGATAATGGATGCTTTGTGGTGTCTAATTTGACTTCATCTATCAATCCTTGGGCGATTTTCTTGTTCTCACTCAGCTTCCCAAAACTTTCTCTAATTTGAATCAGCTTCTGCTCCAATTGTCTGGTCCTAGTTAATAGGTAAGGAGGCTCAAACTCTACTGTCGGTGAAACTGATAACAATTTCCTAGAGAAGTCTTTTAAAAACTCTGAACCAAATCTACCATCATCTTCAAATACTTGGGAAATGAGGTCATTGTAGAAATTCTGTGACAGGTACATGAAGTTATCACGGTAGAAGGCAGTTTCTAGTTTCAAATTGCACAGAGCATAAATCATGAATTCAGCGACCTCTTTGATCTTTCTTAACAATTCATCATTACCCCCTCTGATTAGCAAAGTTAACCCCAGACGTGGATTGCAGCCAGTTAGGAAGACGACTGTTTTCGTAACATTCTTATATGCAAAGGTTTTGACATCTAGGGCCTCACATAGACCCAATTTCAGATTGGCAGCAAGCTTATCCATCGTGATGACAATGTCAGCTTGAGTTAACTTAGCAATTCTCTCAATCACCTGGGGCTTCATTCCGTAAGCGACAGCAATACCAGCTTCATCTAACAGTTTAAGTGCTAACCCACTGACAGAAGCACCAACAAATACAACGTCAGGACTCAAAGCCATAATTCTGGCAACCAACTTGTTGATATACTCTTTCTCTTGAGCCAAGACAGGTTCCAAGCTCATAAAGTGCTGACCAGTTTTGGCGTATTCTAAAGGAAACATAATCAAGGCAATTCTTGGGTTATCAATATGCTTTGGCATTGTTTTGAGCGCAAGCGTACCACTGAAGACTAAGCCATCAATGGCTTGGGTGTCCTTCCTGGAACCACCGGATAAGCGCTTCAGCTTGATATACTGTCTGATATCCATGTTTTCACTGCTTCTGACATTGTAATCAACCCTCTCGACCTCCTGTAAGACAGATTTTAAAGTGGCTTTCCACTTTTCCAGATCAGGAACCTCTTCCTCCTCTAAGCTTTGATGTAATAGATTGTTGAAATGTTGAAGACAAACATCGTTCAATTCAGACTTAAACCTTGATTTCTCCTGTTCTTCAGCGCTAGGGATGTGGAAACTAAGAGTGGTGTTCCCATCTGGTGAACTGTAGATGGTTGAACTGTTCAAATCGTTAAATCTCAAGGATGATGTTGGATTGGTCCCTGACCTTGACAATGACTTGCTCTTACGGCGGTTTCTCATTCTGTATAATGAAGCTTGGGCTCTATCCAATGAGCGAGTGTTTGACCTCGATGGTCGAGGTCTGATATCTTGTTTAGAGGAATCAATGATGTTAGACTTATCCAAATGTAAAGCAGCATATATGGACATCGAGTTTTCATCTTCTGAGTCTGTGGATTGGTGTTCGGTCGAGGCGGTATCAAGATTTTCATTCTGGCTAGCATCATTATTGAAATTGAAACCAGATGAGCTGTTATTATGAGAGCTAACATAGTCGGCAAACGACGTTTCTAATGAATTTCTCAGGATGCTAGTCGTGTTGGCAGGATGTTCGTCTGCGTTTGCTCTGAAATAAGGTAGTGGCTGGGTAGAACGATCAAATGTTTTCCTTCTGCCAAAGTTAGCTGTGTGGATTGAAGCCTGTCTTGAATTAAAAGATCTTGAGACGGGGATTTCAACTGATTCACCATTTCTCGTAGCAGGAATTGCCATTCTTCTTGGTGGAGTTGGGTCGGAGAAGGATACTCTGTCACTTCTCTCTTCATTCGGAGTGCCTGGCAAGACACTTTCTTGATCATTATCATTACTTTGGGATCTTTCGACGAAACTTTCTTCCATAATTGAAGATTCATCACTTGAATCGTTGTACTCATTCGCAAAGCTAATACAAGTCTTGCAGACCCTCATCTTTCCCCTGTGATTGAATTTTTCACCAGATATCAAAGTTGTACAATTACTGCAAAAGATCTGACCACAAATTCTACAATGATGTTTTCTTCTAAATGTGTTGAACAAACGGCCACAAATGAAACATTCTGTGGACGTTTCATCTTTCATCCAATACTCTTTTGATAACAGTCCACTATTTTTCAGTCTATCCTTTTGATTGTTGTTCAAGAAACCGAATAGGAAGCTCTTGGAAAATGAAGTGGCCAGGGATGAGCTACTAATCGTAGAGACGTTATCATCATCGAACCTATGCAGTGAATTCTGACGACGTGGGTTTCTATTGATTGCAATTGGATTTGAGAAGGAGTGATTATTGTTATGGCTTTGATTAAACTTTTGTGGATGTGAATGCGAATGCGAATGAGAATGCAAGTGAGTTGCAGGTGTTCTGTTTGGAATAATGTCCGTAGCATGAAGAACAGAAGGTGGGCGTGAATTTTGAACACTGACTGCACTGGAAGCGTAAGAGGTAGTAGAAGACGGATCTAAATTGCTCAGACGCAGGCCCCCAGAGGCTATCTGAACAGAGCTTGCAATTGATTTGGAACCGGATAAAGATGATTCTGAATCGATAGAGTTGGCCACGGAATGAACGTGCGACTGAGAAGATGAGAGTGTGGAAACTGAGACTCTTGCTTCTTCTGACGTTGCTACCGAAGCCTGTGTTCTGCTCACAGGCGGCTGAAGCCGTGTCGACTCCTTCGCAGGCTTCTGTGGTGGTTGGTTGATTGATGGCGTAGCAGATGATCGCATACTCTGCTTGGTAAAAGACTGCTGTGGAGAGGGAACGCGCTGTTCATGTCTCACGCTGTCCATTTCACTTCCCATGATGGCCCGGAGTTCTTCAGATGCACCTTCAGCATCCATTTCCGTGGTACTGAGAATTAATGCCGTGAAATATTAGTGAAAAATGCGCGTAGTTGTTTGATATCACAGTTGCTAGGTATTAATAAAATACTGATCTTGTTCTGTTTTTTTATTTTGTCTCTGCGGCCCTGTGGCCCGCATATAAAAAAAAACACTCCTAAAACATATCACACACCCATCAAGTCAACACTAAATACGGTGCTAACCATGGTGAAAACAGAGCGTATTTATATCCTATTCGAAACGGTCTTTGTCGTTCTTGTCCTAATTGCCGGCGTAGAATACTTCAAGTACAGTACCCGTATAAACTACGATTGGTTCCACTGTACACCTCAAGTCAGTGTTGTTTCCAACTCTATCAAAAAAGTGATCGCTGTGGGTGGTCCCTCCTGTGATAAGAGAGGGCAATTGAAGAGTATCACTAAGAGATTAAGTAGAGAGTTTGAACCAAACGAAGAGTTTGTGATCAGCTGTATCAAGGAAGACGGTGATATCATTGTCGGGTATGGAGCTAACAGCGAAGATGAGGCTAAATTGAAGAGCCTTTGTGACAATGTTATCCACTGGTGATTCAAAAAATGAGTGGATTTCACAGAGAATAATGAAGCGGCTTAATATTATAAGAAAGTAATGATTATCGTTGTTGCAGTTGTAGCAGGCATTCAGACAGCTCTGACTCTGCTAAGACTAGATCTGGTTAACGTGACGTCCAAATTTACCCCTTTTTTCATATTATATCATTACAGACCATCAAACTTGTAGTATTTATTGTCATAGAAATAAGCGAGATTCAAGCATCCTCTTATAGTGGTCGAGGATGCTAACCTGAAGTATGATTAAGCATGATCAGCCTAAAAGAATCGGATGTAGCAATTAGATGCTTGAGTAATCAGGGAACTCGGTAATTGCATAATTGCCACCTAGCCAAGCATTGAAGAAATCCAAACCATTAGCAGGCTGATCATATGGAACCATATGACCTGCACCGTATACTCTCAAAAAAGTAAAGTTCTCGAAATTTTTGGCTTTACCAGCTTCAGTACCATTAACCTTCCATGACTGAAGTTTGGCAGCGTTGAAACCCTCCTTACCTGACCATGGTAATTCTTCTGGCCAAGCTTCATTACCCAGCCAGTTACAAATGAAATCTTTGTCACCTGCATAGATCAAGACTGGCAAATCTGCTTCTAGTAATGTTGTAACAGCCTTGTGGTAAGGCTTCATCCAGTCACCAGCGAACAAAAAGTTTCTGTTGATATCAAAATTACACGATTCATAATTATCAACTTCAGCACCCAGTGCCTCTTTGACTTCCGGTTTGTTCAAGTATTGATCAATGTAATCTAAACCAGTGTAGCACAATGACCCGCCTTCACAGTCTTCTCTGATATCGTAAACATTTCTACCAGTTTTTTGGTATGGACCCATTTGGGCATTATTACAGTAAACAGCTGCTGGTACGCATGACCAAACAGAACCAGACTCATAACATGAGTTAATCAAAGACAAACAACGATCCAAGGTGCTTAGCATATTTTCACATTCTTCATCTGGTAAGACACTTGGTTCACCACCTTCACCACAGGCCATTGGTTCGTAATATTTGTATTGCGTCAATGGATCCGTCAAACCATTACCAATCAAGACTGAAGATAGGTTGAAGCCTCTTTCTTCATGTGACAAAATTTCAGATGCAAAAACTGGGATGTAATGACCGGCATAAGATTCACCGGCAATGTGGAACTTCAAATCCTTATATTCTGGGAATTGTTGAAAGAATAACTCCAAGAAAGCGTAAACATCTTTACCAGCAGAGACCGTGTTTGAAACTGAACCAGAGGAGTATGAGTAACCAACATTGACAGGCTGGTCCAAGAAGATGACAGAAGCATTTGAATTCCATGAATGAGGGTTATATACCGGCTTGATATCTTTGTTAATGGATGAAGGGCCCAGTTCAAAGAACAAGCCAGTTAGGGATGAACACCCTGGACCACCATTCAACCATAAGACGATCGGGTCGTTCTTTGGGTCATTTCTTGATTCGAAGAAGTAGTAGAAGAAGTGTTTGTCTTCATCAGTGACATCTAAGTAACCTGAATATTGCTTCACGGTGTCTAAACCTAGAACTGATGGGTCATTCTTTTTACCTCTTAAAGCATGGTTAGGCAAAGCTTCAGAGGTGGTGCGGAAATCCCAGTTGTTCTTCACGGTGAAAGACTTTGGAGTGGACCAGAATTTCAAATTTGAGACAGATTCAGGGAATTGCAAGGTCATTTCAGACCATAATGACTTAACATCCTTGGTTAGACCATCTAAAGGGATGTTCAACGCTTCGCCTGCTTTAGCTAGCAAGTTTTCATTGGTTAAAGTCTGTTGGATTGAGAATGCGTTAATATTGGAGGCCAACAGTGCGGAAGCAAATATGGCAGATGACGGAGAGAGTTTCATCTTAGGCTTTAGTGTGTGTTTAAAGCTTTAAGACTAGCAATTGTTGGAATTTTCAAGTTATATTGTTTATTTTGGCAAGTGGCGGGATGAACATTGATATTTTTTATGCCAGATAAAGGGAGCTTACCCGCAAAGAAAGAATTTGATGACGTTTGTAAACCAGAAACACAAAGGCGGGTTAAAATGATAGGGAGAGCAAGTGTCGCGAACTTTGCATAACTAGAAGGGTTTCATTCGGTCTTGAACTGGACGATTATGGGGCATTATAGAATAAGAAGGAGTCCCAGCCGCTGGTTGTCTTTGACGGACTCGAGGTGTAGTTTTTGATTTCTAAACCAGATTATCTTTGTATCGATCACCATGCTCTTTAGCGGTCGAAAGACTACTGATATCAATATTCTCGACTACAAGGCCTCAATGCAGGCGTCAGATCATAAAGCTGAATACCCGTTGGCGGTCGCTGAACAATTTTACGAAGCTGTGACTGGATTCCATATCGTTTTTTATGACCTTTCTGGTAGTGGTGGTAGTCTATCACTTGTGTGTGTGTGTGTGTGTGTGTGTGTGTGTGTGTGGCTTTTTTAAGTATCTACAGTCAAACCGTGAATTATTTGATCACTAGTCAACTATATAGGTCATCCTGGTTTATGTTTACCAAACCATTCTTCTTCGTGAACCATCCAGCGATTCTTGTGAATGGGTTCGAAATGGTAGAAGGTGCTTCTTCTTCCGGTGGATCTCTAGAAATATTGCTTGAGTTCGATATTGAATTACTCGATTCCAATCTTTGGTAGAATCTATTTGTGTTACTGTTGGAAGCTCTTTGAATAATCAGCTTCCCTTCTTTAATTAATTGATCTCTTCTGTTATAGTTAGCTTGCTCTTGGTCTCCGTCTTCCTCAAAAGCATCAAAGTAATCCAACGAAAATCTCTTTTTTATCTTATCAAATACGTTGAATGTGGTCAAAAGTACGGGAATGATTATGATTCTCGGTAAATTGTCGTTAAAGAACCCACCCAAGATACTTAGATTGATCGACTGGCCTAAGAATTCATTGAACTGTGAGTGAACTCTTCCAGATTGTAACAATGTCAAGAAGTTATATGATAGTGGAATTGTTAATCTGTTGGAGTACATGGTGAAAAACACAACACTAACTGGATTCGAATCCTTAGGGAAAAGATGATACATCTTGAATATTTTAATTCTTGTTAATGAGATCAAAGCACTTGTAGCCATGTATGTGATAAAGATGAATGATACCAAAAACTTACCAGTGGGTGAGATTTTTTCACTAGCCAAGAATGCGTTTATAATTGATAACTTGGTTGAATGAAGCATTTCACTTTCGATGATGATGAGGGACAAAATGAACAGAAAGCCGGAGAACACCACGTTCAAACCTGGGACAATATAGACATTAACGATGAAGCTTAAGCGCCCGTCTCTGATAAAGTTGTGTCCATTTTTGAATACAAGAGTTTTTGTGGATTTAGAGTCGATTATATCCTGAAATCTCAATATCCTGTCCTTTGCTTTATTATACTCATACAGCGTAGATCTATAATTGGTTTTTTCTTTCTTCAAAGTTGAATGAAGTCTAGCCAAAGTTGTGTGACTTAGCTGAGAAAGGTTGGTGAAATCGTTAGAGCGGATATGGTTTCTATATTCTAAATCTGTAGGTAATAATAATAGGAGAGTGTCAACCTCTAACTTGAAGATACTATCTTGAATACCTGGAAGATTTTCAAGAGCTTTGATAGTGGCACAGATATCTTTGAAGTTAAAAGTTGATTCGTTCAGTTCTTCATACAATTTTGGCAATTCAGTATATAGGTTTTCCAGCTGATGATCCAAATTTATGTTAGCTAGCCATCTTCTTTTTGGGATGTTGATCAAACCGTGAGACATCAACCAAAGGGATAAGACTAGTGAATAAATATGGGATAAAGCAATCAATAAACTCTTGAATGTTTGAAAGTGAAAACCGAATTTCAAAAAGTAATAGATCAATCCAGCAACACCCACTGCACCAACAGTCAAGTAAAACTTGAAATTGGACTTCAACGAATCCTTTGTTTTCTCCATAGTTGTGAATTCACCGGATCTATAGTATTCCTGTAGTAAAGGTAATACAGTCCACATTAGCACGAAAGCCGTCCAGTAATTAAACTTCCACAGCCACAGAACAAACTTCGTGCCCAGGTAAAAGAAGTTATGCTGTGTGTTTTCTGTATCATTGCTCGATAGAATATCTATTGGAAGCAAAAAGGTTATTGATATGGGTATATAAATGGATGTGACAATAACCACCACAAAGAAGATACTTGGAGGCCTCTGGATATACTTGTAAAGAGTCAGTACCGACACTATAAGTGATACACTTAAGAAAAAGACAGTTGGGAAAATCATGAAGGCTCTTTGGTCTTTACAAGACTAAAGAATGTGTCTGTGACACCTTCCAGAATTTATGTATTCATTTTTCGCGCTCTGCTGGCGAATCTAGTGGTGTTCAGGTGTCTTATTATTTGCCTGGTAACGAGCATATGGCGTTTGCAGAGTTGTAGAAAGAACATCAAAAGTAAGTGGCAAAAAGGAAAACTGGTACAGCGTAAAACTACATGAGAATTTTGTGAGTCTCTTTTTGCTCATTCTGTACGTCCCTGTGGTCTATATCCCCTTCATAATTTCTGGTTAAATATTGTCTCGCTGTGTTTCGCTCGCAGATGCTGTTAGCTCTACCAAATATTTTAGCGATTCCTAAAACAGTAAGCGCGCCCCGCGGTTACCTGTAACAAGAACTTTTAAGATAAACCCCAACCGCCGTGTCAGACTGATATAAAGGTAAGGCAATTCCCACTTGATAAACAATGTAATAATTTCAAGAATAATCAATATAGGTCCCTAATGACAAGATCTAGCTATGAAACCATATGGTTACCAAAAGTTGAGGCTTATTTGGCTAAGAGAGATGAGCAAGTTGAGCCTTATAAGCCATTGATCAAAGGAATCGATGTCGATGCTGAGCACTTCAATGCTTTGGAGGAACAGATTAAATTGATATCAGAACAAGAACTATACATAACAAGTTTAACCGCAAGACAGCTGGTTCAGAAACAAAAGGATGGTGAATTAACAGCAGAAGAAATTTTTAGAGCTTTCAGCAAGAGAGGTGCGATTGCACAGTTATTCACAAACTGCGCCGTTGACTTGTTCTTCGATGAGGGTCTTGAGAGAGCAAAAGAACTAGATAAGTATAAAGAAAATACAGGGGAATTGGTTGGTCCATATCATGGTGTCCCTATATGTTTGAAAGAATTGATGAAATACGGTGGTAAGATTACGCATGCTGGTTACGTATGCTACATTGACAACTTGATTGAAAAATCACCAAGAGCAGAAAGTATCTCAATCCAGATCTTTAGAAATATGGGTGCTGTGTTTTATATGCGTGAAGCTCAACCACAAACAGTGATGCACCTAGACACTACTGCTTTCCATGGTAGAACGACTAATCCGTATAACAGGAAGTTAAGTCCGGGAGGTAGTTCTGGCGGTACAGGTGCTGCTGTTGCTTTGTATTCTGCTCCAGTTGGTATTGGCTCTGATATCGGTGGTTCTGTCAGAGCTCCAGCTGCATTTTGTGGTACCTACGGTTTAAGACCAACGACTAAGAGATTAACTGGTTTGAATTCATTATCTGGTGGTGCTGGTCAAGAATCTATATTTTCCACCCAAGGGCCTATTGCAAACTACCTCGATGATGTTGAATATTACATGGAAAACTACATCAACGTTGGTAAACCATGGCTATATGATCCAAATATCGTTCCACTGCCATGGAAGCATTTTGATGAGAGAAACTTAGCAGAAACTATCACCGTTGGTATTGCGTACACTGATACTTTAGTTAGTCCATCTGCCGCCATAGTCAGAGGTTTAGATTTCGTCAAGGAGAAGTTACTAGCATTCGAAGGTGATACGAGCTTCAATGTTAAGCTCGTGAAATTTGATCACGAAAAGATGAAAGAAGCATTTAGACAAACATTATACATTTATGGTCAGTCAAAACAAGTTCAATTAGATTTGCTTGAAAGATCCGGAGAACCAATTCTACCAAACACTCAATTATTCTTGGACTTTGCCTCTGAGAAAAACGACGTGCTGGTCAACAACATTGTAAAGGAGAAAACGAAATTGGATTTTCATTATCTATTTGAAGATGAAGGTATCGACTTCTTACTATGCCCAACCAATCCAAATGTTGCTGAAATTCCAAAAAACTTGAACCACTGGAACTACACTTCTTTCTTCAATTTAGTTGATTTCCCAAACATAGTGTTCCCAACTGGTCTAACATTTGATCCAAATGTTGATGTTAAAGGTCCAACTAACATTCCGGATTTTGACCCAGAGGACTATATTAATGCTCCTATAGCTTTACAATTGACTGCAAAGAGGTTTGAGGATGAGAAGTTGGTGGCCGTTACTCGCTTGATTAAGGCTGCTATTGGCTACGATAAATAGATAAACTTACGTCTGTGTTGATTGTAGAGCCGAACGATCTGGATATATGAACCCTCTTCTCAATGATCATCGCTCACCTCTGTCTAACGTTTCTAAAATTTCGTGTTCCTGAAATGAAGAGCTTCCGGCCTGTGGGCCTTACAAAACACCGCCAAAATCCCTTAAACTGCTAAGAAGCCACCTTGCAATTTATATGCCACAATTTTAGTGTGGTTTGAATGCAAGACATGATCCATATATAAACAAACGGCCCCCTTCTGTTCTGGAATACTCGATGGTCCCTAAAATGGAGGCCAAGACCCAGTACAATATCGAGATGACGGATTATCTGTTGAGAAAGGATAGCGTGGGCAGTGATGTGAATTACGAGTTCATCGATATATCAGTGGATCAAAAGGACATCAAGAAGAGAAGAAACTCAAGTTTCCATAAGATAAGATCCATCTTCATCGATTATACAGAAAAGCACGAATTAGAGCAGAAATTCTTACTCAAACTAGACTTCTTCCTTTTGGGATCTGCTACCCTTGGTTACATAGTGAAGTACTTGAATCAAAATAACCTTAGCACGGCCTATGTAAACGGCATGGATGACTATTATCATATGGATAAGAATCAGTATAATTACCTAAACACATGCTGGTCTGCTGGCTATTTCATTGGGCAAATAATAAGTGCTTCACTACTCCATTACTTCCCACCTAGATTGTTCTTGGGATCATTAGAAATAGTTTGGGGTCTGCTAACGCTGAGTATGGTTTATTCAGAGAAACTAAGCTATGTTTATGTTATACGGTTCCTTGTTGGACTTACAGAATCTGCATTTTTCCCATCTATTGAATATTTGTTAGGATCGTGGTATAATAGTGATGAAATAACAAAAAGATCTACCTTATTTGCATTGTCATCAAGTTTCGCCAAGATAGTAACAGGTCCAATACAAGTGCTGATTTTGGAATGGTATGATGAAGTTACAGCTAGTTTCCAACCTTTTCAATACCTATTCCTATTTGATGTTTTTGTTAGTATCCCTGTTGGTATAATCACCATTTTTTGTAACCCAGATACCCCAACAACAACGAAAAGTTGGTATTGGAACTCGCAGGACCGCTTAGTGGCTCTAGAGAGGAGGAGGAGATCTGGGGCACTATCTCCCCAGAATGTTGACGAGAAGACTGGCTTCTCTTGGGTGAAGGTCAAAGAATATCTTACACATGGTGAAACCTATCTCTTCCCATTAGTCTTCATATGTTATAACAACAGTGGCCTTACCCCGATTGCAATGACGACATATCTACGTGATGCATTGGGCTATTCAGCTAAAATCTACAATCTATACCCTTCAATTATGGCTATCATAAGTATGGCGGTTGCCTTGGTGGTTGGTTATTTATCAGATTACTTCAAAGGAAGAAAGAACTATGTTTTCATCTTGTCGTACTTTACCTGTGTGATGTTCGGTTCTTTCTTATTAGCCTTCCAGTGGGACAATATTAGCGTTGCATTCCACATATTTTTATACTTCGTCATTGGAGTGCCAAGTTCTTTTGGCCAACCAATGATTTTTTCATGGATTAATAGACATTTAGTACATGACGATTTGAAACGTCATTTCACAGTTGTTGTTACGAACACAATTCCATATTTCACATCAATTTTACATATAATTGTTTGGGATACCAGGCAACAGCCACGCTTTAAGGTCGGCTATATTTATAACGTGGTACTAGCTGTGACTGGTATTGTTGCAACTGTGACAACTATAAGATTCACAGTGAAAAAGTTGGCATTAAGGGATATTGAGAGATCTAGATTCAATAGTCATGGTAGTTTGGGAACCATAGAAGAAGAAGAGATTTTGATTGACTCTTCTAACGCGAAATAAATGATGGAATGATATAACAATAATGCCCTAGCAACCCTCGTATTATTAATTAATGATATAAAGAATGTAGTAGAGAGCTTTCTAAGTTCTGATGCGTTCCACAGTCATACTTTTTCTGTGCGTGGAAGTTCTCTGTACTTGTCAGTTAACACCTCAAATATCAACCACTGGTGGACAAAGCATAAATCGAAGAATAAGGTGACAAAGCTCAGTCCCAGCTTTCCACCATTATTTATGAGCACATCATAGTTCAATGACCCTGTAAATCTATAAGCATCAATAAACAGTTGTGATATGGATAATATCCCACCTGAAAGGTCTAAAAAGATTGTGAATATGCTGAATCCCACGACAGATCTTCTTCTATAATTGTGATTCAATTGTGGTATGTATTTAATCAAGCTCATCAAGATCTTGATGTACGATAGCATTATAGCAAGATCTAGGAGTGAATAAATCTTCTCTGTTGCTGGGTTGTCAGTATATTTGTGAATAGCGTTTGTTCCAACGATTGAGTATAATGAAAAAACAACAATAAACACAGTGATGATGATCAGTTTAGTGATTCGCTTCAGCACCATTATCCTCTTTTTGAACCCCCAGAAGAACAATTGTGAAACTGCAACACCCGTCAAAAGAAGACCATGAGCCGAGTATATCAGGTCAATATTTGTTAACAATGGGTAATAGCCGTGCTGATCATGATATAATTGTCTGACATCAGGATGGTAGAGAAGCAACAACATGGACGACAATAGGGCAATATAGCCCACCACATTAAGTGCAATAAAGTCCAGAGATATTCCTTCTGTGGACCTGAGCTTGTAATTCAGTATCAATGGAGGATAAAACGAGACGCTCTATAAGATGTTAACAAGAGCTCGTGCGAGTCAGTAGAGTGCCGACATATACATACCCATGCAGCAACATAAAGGATGCCAAAAATCTCTGAGATCTTTCCCAGATCTGTCATTTTTCAGTAGTTCAGAACTAACTGAGAATATATCGCAGAGAAACAATATATCACAGGCAGATTCAGCTGCCTCAGTTCACAATGTTTACGTCTTGCAGTTGCACTTCAAAGCAAAACATCCGAACATCTTAAAAGAAGACCGCCTATCATGTGACAGTTCACGTGATCAAGTCGGAATATTTCATTTCATTCCTTTAGTTTCCTCCGGGTTATTTCCCGGCCTTCCCCAGATTTCAGTTCGATTTTACAGTTTTTTTTTTTTTTGCTCCAAGAATCTACCGCGGATTCCTCCACAACACAAAAAAGTTCCATTTCTCCAAAACATGATTTAACAATCAATAGAAAACTTTTCCTCCTAGCTGAAAATACTAGAAAAAGGCTATAGCTTACTTCAGACTTGCACCATAGAGCTGCATCAAAACCTTCATCGTTGATATTTGGGACCGATCTTCCATACTAATCACTCAAGCTACTAGAAGAATCATTTTTCCACCCATCACCTGGGGATCAATAACCATTGCTTTTCAAACATTCATAGGCATGGCGCAAGCGTTGAAGTCAACGATATCAAAGTATGCCAGACTGGCACAGACCAGTATATCTCTAAAAGAGATGGTCGAAATTGGTGGAAATGTGAGCGACCAAAACTTGTATACAGCTTCGAAGTTCATAGTAAGGGAATTGCCAATCAGATTAGCTCATAGGATCGAAGAACTAGAGAATCTACCTAATGGATTAAGCAAAATGCATTCTATTGAGAAAGTGAAGGATTGGTACACGCAGTCATTTGATGAATTAATCAGCATCTATAGTAATGAAGATAAGAACCCGGCTTTGAGTGATTATTCCAACTATAACAGAGTTGTGACTGACTCATTGAAAAAGATCAAGAAGAGACATGATCCAACAGTTGCTACGGTTGCTCAAGGCGTCATTGAGTGGAAACATTCACAAAAACAGAATGTCATCGATCATTCAATACAGTCATTTCTTGATAGATTTTATATGTCAAGAATTGGTATAAGGATGCTTATTGGTCAACACATTGCGATTAATGACGAACCAGAAAGACCTAACTGGGTAGGTGTTATTTGTACCAAAACCAACGTCAAAGATGTTGCCCGTGATGCAATAGATAATGCCAGATTCATATGTGAGGAATACTACGGTCTCTTTGAAGCTCCAGAAGTTGAGCTTTATTGTCCTGATGACTGTACCTTCATGTATGTCCCAGGTCATTTGTTACATATGCTATTTGAGGTTTTAAAGAACTCACTGCGAGCAACAGTGGAGACCCAACTGAAGAAGAACAGAGAAAGTCCCAACCCTGTGAATGACATTGAGGATCTCAAATTCCCCCCAGTGAAAATCATCGTTGCCCAAGGTGAAGAAGACATTACAATCAAGATCAGTGATGAAGGTGGTGGTATTGCCAGAAGTTCTGTGCCCCTAGTGTGGACTTATCTATATACTACAATGGAAGAAACCCCTGATCTAGACCCATCATATAACAAAACTGACTTCAGGGCGCCAATGGCTGGTTTCGGTTATGGCTTAGCTTTGAGCAGACTCTATGCCAGATACTTTGGTGGTGATTTGAAATTGATTTCGATGGAAGGTTACGGTACCGATGTTTATTTGCATTTGAACAGATTAAGTACTTATGAAACGCTAACTTAGTTTAAACATTTAAATAGTTTAGACAATCAATGAGCATAGACCTTTATTTGCATGGAATCTTGGGAAGGGAGAGTATCTAGTCCCAATTCTGCTTCCCAGTCTCTCATTTAGTCCCTAGTCCCTAGTCTTGGATCGAGTAATAAGATCCGCGAATTTTTTAGGTGCTAATTGGTCAAGAACCAGTAGAAAAGACGCAAGAGCAGTGCGACTTGAGCTAAGTATAACACCGCTACAACTGCTTAAATCTTATTTGAAGACTTCAAGAAACGTGATTAGAATACTAGAATTATATTACAGCGAGAAACATCGCCTCCTTGGAATTTGAGCTGGTTCATTACCTACTATCCTTCAAAAGTTCGTAAAATACCCACACTCTGCTTATCAAACCACACATAAGTCATCCAACGATGCTGAACGGATCAAATTCCTCCACCAACGGCAGAATTCAGAGTGGAAAACTCCAGTCATTGAGGGATGAACTTCTGCACAACAGATACCATTTAATTGAACCACAGGGTGTCTACCCTATTGACAACGTCTCCACACAGTCGACTAATGTGAGATATCCTGATTTCCAACCTTGGAAGCACACAACCAAAGAGGACGAAATTGCCATTACACATCTCCAGAAGGGCTACTTTGAGACTCCACATGTTGGCAATGAGCTTCTGTCTGCCAGAAATATTATATATCAACTCCTAAGATCGAACAACTCCCTCAACGAGCTATCATCAAACTTACTAAAGTCAATTGATGTCAGATCCACAAACAACAAAGTGGGCCAGGGAATGTACAAGCCACCTCCAAGAGTTACTTTAACTGATCAAAAGAAAGAAGCTTGGTTGAAGGATCTAGCGCAAAACGATGTCCCATTAAGGAGGTTGGCCAGAACTATACCCCATGGTGTAAGGAACAAGGTTTTACTCGAGCAGTGCATATCCAAAAACATACCCATGAGTAGAGCTATTTGGTTTGTGAGGTGTGTGAGCACAAATGAGTTGAGAGGGTTGAAAAGAAAAGGTGGGGCTAACATAGAGTTCAATTGGGTTCAAGAATGGACTACACAAGTCGTCGAATTTATGGAGAAACTCTCACTGGATTACCTTAAATTTGAAACGTATCAGCAGGCGACTGAAAGTTGGAAGTCCAAAATCAGTTACATCCTGCGTTTTGCATCAAATCTATACATTGAAAATTTGATTGATAAAGACTTCTTCAACAATTGGGTCAACAGGTTCTTTAAAGGTTGCAAAGTTTTTGAAGTTCCACTAGCTTTGACCATCATCAAAATATTCTGGGATGAAATTATCAGAACGGATCTCTTGATCAAAGAGTTGACAGAAACGCTGATTTTCAGATATAAACAAGTGTCATCCTTGAAAAATATGTTGGATCTGAAAGAGATTAATATTACAGATACAAAGCTAAACGAGAAAATCAAAAATGAGTTACTTAGAGAGTTCAAATCCTTGATTATTGCTTCCTTCGATCACTCCATTGATAACTTTGTATTGCCTAATAATTGGGACCAGCTAAAGCCAGTCGTGAAGTCTATTTTGGAATTAGATACTTCTGAGGATAAGAAAAAATTTGAGCTCATAAATTACAGAAATGAATCATTGATGATTAACTATTCACTAAACAGCTCCGTTGCAGCCAAAGATCTGGTATCCACTCTTGATAATTTAGGTGAGATCATTGATTATAAGGCTTTACTAGAACTAATTGTTAGTGAGAATTGGAAATCCAACCTAGAGACATTATTCAAATGGACCATTACCAAATACCGTTGCGAGAGCTATAGGGTCCTGTTATCAATTGAAATTTTCAAGAAACTCAAGCACCAGCAACAACTTTCTGTTAAAGATATTGAGTCAGAAGTCCTGGAAATCGTCTTCAGACTACATGCAGAGACTGACTTGATTGATCTCAGAAACCTTTTCACTTTGTTGAATGAACTATCTCAGATTAAAATTTTTAAGACCCCTATTTATATTAGAAAGTTGATCAGCTCCGGTCTAGTCTATCTAACAGACAATCCAAAAGAGAAGAAGTTACATTCTCAAATCCTGAAGAACTTGAGGCCGCATAAGTCCAATCAAGCCAATATGATCCTTAGAAACTTAGACCCGGGACCACAAACGGGAGAACTGTCAATTTATGAAAAGCTAAAACATGGGTTGAAGTTGTTGGAAAATTTTCAGGAGGACGATCTGAACAGCCTGCAGTTTTTGGCTAGTTTAGAGATAGGCTTGAAATTGAACTTGTCTGATACTTATTTACAGCTTGTGCTTTCAAGGGAAAATCTATTTCCTTTGTTGACTTACAAAGAGCTAAAAGATATCCTTAAAGCATTTTCACTCTTGAATGATTCCAGCAATCTAATTACTTTTGCATTCAAGGCTTTAGAAAGTGGTGACTTGGATAATCAACAAGTTGAGCTTATTGCTGAGATTGCTCTCACCTACATCACGTCATTGTCTATCACAGGTAATTTAGAGAAAGTTGCTGAGTTGATCTTGAAATATCAAAGGATGAATATTGGGGTTCGATTGGTAAAGTTCTGGTCTTCGATCATTAAACTTCTCACGAATGAAGAGCAGATTGCTGAAATAAGTGCGATTATCAATGATAAACAAATTAAAATTGACAATGCTTTAGCAATCTCAAAGATTAACTCATTGGGCCTGTACATAACGTTGGAAGACTTGCTCGACTACGAACATTTTCATAACAACTTTCAAACATTGATCAAGTTCCTATTCAATGAGACACTGAGTTCAAACAATAAGAAGAATGCAATTGATTTATTGTTAGTGTTGAAAGATTACAATACTGGGGAGTTCAACAAGACCATCTTTGTTTTTATCAAAAAAACTTACAGCAACACTAATGAATTATTCAAATCAGATCCCTTGATCGAGCTAATCGTTTCTGATTTAATCAGTATAAATTTAATCGTCGAAACGTTTCTAAGCTTTGAATCCCCGATCTATACCAAGTTTGTCACTGATTTGATATTCAGAGAGATTGCGCATTCTGAAACTTTTGACACTATGAAACTATCATTACTCAGATCCCAGTATAAGAAGAAGAATCCAAATGTCTTGCTGAACCTAATGACGGATTCAATACTAGAGCGTGATTCCAAAATAGATGCAATTCAAATGGACTCTTCCGAGCTGATTGATAGTCTGCTACCAGAAAGGTCGTATTATAAAAGTGAATTCCTATCAATATTCCTAGATAATTTGATCCATAAACCGCAGCTGGTTGTTAGCTCCCTTGTGAATAATAAAAGAATCACCAAGGCTAGAGTGGTTCGCCTATTAAATGAGGTTCTTCTGCTGAATGGTGAGGAAGAAGACTTGAAAGAAATACCCTCACTTTTAGACAATTTAGACAAATTGAACAAATTTAATCTATCTATCTTCCAAATTTTGTTCAAGTTAACTTTGTTTCCTGAAATTACTGATGATGAAATGAAAAGCATTTTTGAAACTATTTTGAGCAATTCTGGTGGTGATGACAACTTATACGGTTCTCTTTTTGAACTTTTAGATCCTGCATTGAAGGAAAAATTTGTTCATCATTTGGAGTATTTGTTCTTAAATTCTAAATCATTCCCATCTGTGGTCATTAATGGACATGAGATTGGTCTGGATACCTTTTCTGAGATTTTAACAGCTTTATCCAGAGGTTGTCAAGACATTTCTATGAAGGATGAAATCATCTTTTCATTAGATGCATCGCTAAGTTCCTTAGTTACAATAGTCACCAAGTCCGACTGTCTCAGCGATTTGTTATACAATGCCATTTCTTTGTTTCTGAAAATAATTATCGTTCATAAATCTTACTTAGTTGGTATTATCGTTGAAAGGAACACTATCAAAGAAAGCTTCTTAAATAACATTGTGAACTTACTAGCTACAAAACTGGTTTCCCAAAACTTGCAATTAAAGAACCTTCTATACGACTTAATTCTGTCCATTAAGTCCAGTGTGAATGACTTAAATGCCAATCAGAACAATCATATCAAACTTCCAGTTTCTATTCTCAATCTACCCGCCATTTCCTCAAATGAGAAGACCTCTAAAGAAAAGCGGATAAAGCATCACAATTTACACCAATTTAATGCAACTAACGATTTCTTCATTTATCAGAAAAACACTTCCAGCTACCACGACTTCACTATGAAGCCTTTTGACTTATTGGAAGATTCTAACCCCATTGAGAATATCAATGATACCGCTATCAACTTACAGCTGTTTGAAGCTTCGCTAGAAAGAAAAAATCCAAGTATTTGAGATTTTTTATTAAAGATTTATGAATATAAACCCAACGTAGTTGAGCGGGCTTGTATATACTTTTATTATATTCGGTCAATGTCTATGGTGGTCTGAACTGTTTCATTTACCAATGCAGTTTTCAAAATAACGCCAATCTCATTCCTCAATTTTACTTCATCTTCATCAGACCCTCCAACCATTTTGACATTGATCAGGACAATTACCAAATTCATATGAATTTTTGAAACTATAAGGTTATCAACATGATAAGTCGACTTGAAAGTGTCCAGATCTAAAATACTCTGTTTGATTTTATTCAAAATGTTGTCTTTATCACCTATCGCAGGGAAACTTAGTAAAACAATCAAACCTAAATACCTTACAACTTTCCAACCCATATAACAAATCAGAAAGGAAATGAATAAAGTAGAGATTTGGTTGATTCTCAGATCTGAATCGAATGACGAAACAAAGGGGTAAATTGCTAGGTAGGCGGCAAATATGACTGTTATAAAATGAGTTGGATTGCTGAGGACCGTTTGCCTCAAGGAGGATAACGTTGGGATCAGATTGGTTGACCTCTTAGATGCAACAGAGATGAAATTTGATGAAATTAAAGTAGTCAAAATGACAAAGAAAACCGTCAACTCATAAACCGACGTATCAATATCAAGATTGTGGTTCACTTCAGAAGTATGTTGGTTATGACCTGAAGAATGAAAATGATCTGAGGCTTCAGAATCAAAAAATGAAAACAATAACTCTTCAACAAAGTGGCTGACTAAATCACACCCAACGAATATCAATGATACAGATAGTGCGAATCCAAATAAAACTTCAATTCTGCCCAAGCCAAATGGATACTTGATCGAGCTTTTGCTCCAGACATCAAAATTACCCATGATATCAACAAATACAACAGTTAAACAGGCTAAGGAATCATAAAACATCAAATGAGATAATGTGGAGAACGAATGCAAAGAATATCTAAATCCTATCAAGAATGTCAGCAATGCAGCTAGTAAATGAAATAGAGACCAGCTCAATTTCAGTTTTTGTTCCTTTGTACAACTTGAGAAGAACTCTTTTGTAGTTGGAACTGGGTATGACGTAGGAATTGTTAATGGAGCACGCTTCTTCGGCTCTTGAAATAAATTCATAGAAACAGATGAATGTTTGTATCTGTGACCTTTTCTGTGTGAGGCTTTGTTATAGCCCAGCGGTGCAGCATTCAAGTTTGTGGATTTGAAGTTGAACGGTGAATATTTCTTTGGGGAAGGGGAACGATTTCTCTGTGGAGAAAGACCACGAATTGGTGAACGATTTCTAGTTGGAGACCTATTTCTTGAGGGTGCTGAAAGTTGTGGAGCATACTTCATACTCGAAATTGATGATCTGTTACCTGGGACATTACCACTTGATATTATGAGGGATGACGATGAGTTGTTAGCCAAAGAGTATAGACCTGTTGGAGGAGGTAACAGTGGTGAGTTTGAGAATTGGCCACTCCATCTTTTGTTCTGTGATGATGATAAGGGTGGTGGTTCGAGTACTTTCTCATCTCCAAAGCCCTCCTCCTCCGTTATCTTGATCATAGGTGATTGAGGACTATTAAATTGATCAAACTTGGACCTCATTCTATCCGTAGTTGGTGTTTTAGGGTTCACATCTGGTTCTAATAAGTAGTTTGGGCTTTGTTTCCTTTCGAAATCAGGTTCAGACATTGTTATACAGTGTCTATCAGGATGTTTATCTGCTGGAGTTGGACACTCTCTTTCTGTTTCAGTCTAGCACTTATGCCTTTAACCTTTTGTTTCCGAGGAAGCTACTAGTAGTGATTCACGACTATCACCAAGATATCTCCACCTGAATAGGGCTGAAAGTCACCTTGGTAGTTATGTGTTTGGTTTGTACTTTGTTCACACCGATGGTTTTATTTGTTGACGTTTCGGCTTTTTTCTTACGTAAACGGTGGTTATCAGTTCTACGTAACACTATGCTCATGGCTGCTTCAGACCCAGGAATGACGATACAATGTAAGAGTACCTTTAGCTATTCGCAGTGCATTCTTGGTGTCTATGGTTGATTTGCAGTCAGCCAGGGCATTCGCCTTTCCAATATTAGGCTACTTACAGATGATACTGGTCATCAACTTATTAGCGGTCCCGGTAAAATTACGCCATTTTTAAAAAGGTCATACAGTATCAGTAATTAGCCCAACCATCGAAGTCTGATATGCCTGATATGAAATTTCTTCTTATGATATAGACTGAGAAGAAAGCCATAGAATTGGTAAGTAATTGAACGAGGATAACATATAATAAAGGATTTGCTGGAGCTTGAATTCCTCGGAAATCAAATTTGACAAATCAAAGCCATTTCTTTCTGGATGGATTCGATTATGGACTACCCAAATAACAAACTTAAGCGCAACCTTCCAGTAAAAAAGGATGCTGTAGCAGCTCGACAGCAGCTCATTGGTAAAGTAATTCTTTTTCTAGAAAAGAATAAACTCTGTTAGAGAGTTTATTTTTTGGCATTTGACCGTTAATAAGCGCCAGTGGTTTAGCGGTAAAATTCAAAGTTGCCATCTTTGAGCCCCCGGTTCGACTCCGGGCTGGCGCAATACGTTAATTTCTATAGCGCATGTAGTTTAGCGGTAAAATTCATGATTCCCATTCATGGGCCTCCGGTTCGACTCCGGGCTTGCGCAACTTTTTTTATCACTCACGTTAGAATTTTTTGCCTGAGATGTGTTGATTCAATACTATACTTCGAAGGAACTAACATCACTCTTAAAAAAAAAGAAGTCTTTTTTTTCTGAGAAAGAAAGCTTCACTAAATACAGATATGCAAGAATGTTGGATCTAGAAATTATCGACCGTCTCATTCTTTTGAGAGTATCCGGGTCGATAAAACACAATATGTCGTTCTGACTAAGAAAAGTACCAACCGCTTAGGAAAACGTTATAATTCATCCACTCAATTTCCGACTAGGCCAATCGCCAAGTGCAGTATCTACTTTGTTGTTGCCAGGCATCCAATGATTTCACAGGTTTATTCTTCCGAAGTCAATGTTCTTGATTTGGCTGTGAATCCAAAGGTTTCCAGTTTAAACTACACGATAAAATAATCTCTATCAGCCTCTTTGGGGCAGTGGAACTCGAAGTGGATTAGTATCTAATCAAGGTGTCCACTGTCGAGGAACCAGTTATCTGGGACCATCCAGATAATCAGTTTTTGCTTCTCTCTCTTGTAAGAGCGGTAAGGAGCAAAGCTCTCGTAAGATATTTCAGATCATCCAATTACAGCAGCAGACTTCCATGACATAATGGAAGCCGTCCTCCACGGTCGAATTACGGTGTAGAAGGAGTAACTAATGAGTTCATGATACACATTACGCTCATATTATTGTTACGCTGAAATGGCTTTTAGAAGGAAGAACTTCTTCACCACCCCGTTTCTCTTCTTTCTCCACAAAGGAAATTTTTATTAGGAGCGTGTTCCATTACTAAAAATTAGCTTCTCATTCGGTTAGTTTTAGTTAATGTTGTTATACCATTTATCTGACCGCTAAAGCAGTGAGTCTTCACTTTGCCTCTCAAAATTCTATAAGTCGGTGAACCTTATTAGACATACTGGAGGAGATCCCTTGCTTCACCCAAAGGAGACTTTCATCTAAGAATAGGCTAATGAAGCTCTTTAACACGTTGCCATTGATGGTCTTATACATCCCGTTCTGAGCCAAATTTCCGCTTTAATGTAGTATACTTATTATACTTGCTTAACTTTACCAATTTTCTGAGTGTAAGATTTGGATCATTCTGGATTGGCATTTTGCAATGCCTCGCAATATCTATCCAGATAGTCATGGTTCTGAGCGTTCGACTAAGTGATGTATGTGTTCTCTTGGTGTGGTCAACTGGGTTAATGTAAACGACCTCAGTTGAAAATTGTTGTAACCCATTAATGTAGTCTACACAATTTCTCTATATATTCAACCTTGGTTGTTGTAGAACGCCTATCGTTTCCATCTTAGAGAAATGACTTTATAATAGTATTTAAGTTCAATAATATTAGATGTTCAGCTGAATAATAATAATATTATAATAATATTACGTATATATGGGACCTAAATTAAATTTGTTTTGAGTTATTTGACAACGGCCTTCTTCACGAACTTGGAACAATTATAATTTGGTGATTAAAAGCCGCGGTATATATATACTCGCAGATCCGGCCATCTGTAAATGCACATGGTATATCATGTGATCTTATAAGAACTCTCATAGAGTGAACATTTTTGTGCAAACAGAAAACAAGGCAACTTGGCCGAGTGGTTAAGGCGAAAGATTAGAAATCTTTTGGGTTTACCCGCGCAGGTTCGAATCCTGCAGTTGTCGCCATTTTTTTGTATTTCAATTCAACACATCTGTAGACAATTATTAACTATACTAACCATTAACTTACAAATAACAGTTATACACTCAACTTTGTAACTATTTAAAATTCTACAATACTAAAGTGCAACAGTGCAAGAAAAAAAAGCCAAAAATTCATTGTTTGCCAGCGAAAATAACACTAGTAAAAGCCTGCAATAGATACCACAACTTCGTGAATATTCGTTATATTAGACATCATTTTGATGTACGTTCTCATACTAATGTATTTTATAAATAAACTCTCATAAGTGCTTTTTTTCCAATTTTAATCTATGAATTTTTTATCTTCTTTCAATGACGAAGAAATGAAGTGATAAATAACCGGTAACTAAGAAAACTATACCCCACCCGGCTAAAGAGATGATATCTGGAATCAATCCAGATACATTGAATCCGAATGTGCTCAAGATAGTAGCACCTGGGATTTCAATGCTTAACCCATATTTCTTTTCCCTCAAGGTCAATTGTTTAACCTCATTGACAGCTAAAGCTTCGTAACCGTAATGAAACATACTCAAATATCTCAAGAAATCAAACCTGGATGTCTCAGTATTGATGAAAAGACCTGAAAACAACAAGGAGAACAACAATACTAAAACTCCAGCCAAGGTCGCATTACTTGAATCCTTAACTAGAATACCAATGATCAGAATCTCAATAGAAACAGCAAGATTAAACAACACTAAGATCAAAATACATTTGACGAAGGCATTATTCTCAAAAGTTAACCCAATCAATGGATAGGCAACACTGGTAAGCATTATTGGAGGTAGAAGTCTTAATGGAATGACATCACAAACAATTTTTGATATGTAGTAACTTGCTGGATGGTAGTAATTATTTGAGCGCTCTTTCAAAAAGATAATTCTTTCAATTGAAAATGAATGAAGACCAGTCAAAGTTGAGAAACCAAAAAATGCAAGGAAGAAAAAGAAAACACCCAATCTGTTCTGGAAACCACTGATATCATTATCAACATGGTAGTATAGCATACCACAGAAAAGTCCCATAAACAGAGATAAGATGTATGATCCGAGTAACAGTTTCGGGTTTCTGTAAACATTTTTGAAAGTACGTGATGACAAAATGAGTATTTGATTCGGGAAATTTGCCTTTTGGTAGTTTCCTTTGAAAACAATTGGAGCAGAATTCGCTTTCGAAGACTCAATTTCTTGTTTCAATAAATCATAATTTTGGGATTCCCTGAAGATGCTATATATCTTCTTTGATTCTTTCGATTGCTCCGGTTCATTTGATGTATTTGTATCTTTCTTGAATCCAGCTGCATCTCTGTGTACAGCAAAATGCTCCCATTCGCGTTGAATGTCACTTGTGCTACTGGAGCTTCTTGGCCTATGAATATCATCACCTTCTTCTTCAAAGTCGGCATTTTCCTCATCCACACCAGCAAGCTGAAGTTGTGATCTAGTTGTTTTTCTGTTCTTCTTCTCGTCAAAAGTGATATCAATCAAGTAATCGGCAATGTTGTACCCTTTTGGACATTTGTAACCACTATTGTAAAAAAAGTCATTACATTGAATCATCTCACCAGAGTAAATCAACTCACCATTAGCTAATAATACCAATTTATCAAACAATGCAACAATGTTAGATCTAGGCTGATGAATGGTAAAGACCAGGGTCCTTTCATAATCACGAGACAATCTTACCAAACATTCGATGACATTACTGGCATTGTTAGCATCTAGACCAGAGGTTGGCTCATCCAAGAACAAAATAGAAGGTGAAGTAACCAACTCACAAGCAATCGAAACACGACGTTTTTCACCTCCGGATATCCCTCTGTCGAAGTCAGAGCCAATGAGTTTATCTTTGATATGCAGAATTCTTAATTCTCTCAAGACATCATAGACTTTTCTTTCCTTGGCCTGGAATGACATGTTTCTTGGAAGTCTGAGAAGAGCACTGTTCAAAACAGTTTCGTAAACGGTTAACGTTGGCAACAGATAATCTTCTTGATCGACAAATCCAATCATCTTCTTTAAATCATGTCTAGAAACTGAGTTCCCATTGATCTTGATATCACCAGATGCTATACCACCTTTGTTCTTTTGGGCTAAGATATCTAACAAGGTAGTCTTACCGGCACCTGAACCACCCATGATGGCCAAAATCTCACCTGGCTTAACAATACCAGAAACATTATTTAGAATTGTCTGACCATTGACGAAATAAGAAACGTTCTCAAAGGTTAAAGTTGCTTGACTATAGCTCAATAAACTATCCTCACCTTCTCCATCAAAGTCACCTAGGTTAACTGACGCAGTATTGAAAAGCGGAGATTTCTGGATGAAGTAAGTAGACAGAAGGATTAACAGGCCGACAATGCCAACAATTATAGCAGAAGCGACAATAGCTTTTAAGTTAACAGCTGGGTTCTTTGGTAAGTCATATCCTGGAATTTCACTATAATGAATACATTCACCAGATTCACAATGCAGAGTAATATAATTATCACCAAAGACAGACAAGATCAAATCATTCATACTAGGTTCTGAAAACTGACAGTTGTTCTTTTCGATATCACATGAGAAGTCACCTGGTCCTTTGATAGTCTCCGTCAAGAAGTCTGAAATGTCAATTGAACCTGACTCTCCACAGAGCATTCTACCTGGGACACACTTACAAGCAACATCTTCGCACTTGTAATGCGTGGTATTAGATTTCAGATCATACTGGAAATCACAGGTGGATAAATCACAGAAGAAGCTTTCCTTTTCAGCAATCCAGAATTGGAAGTTACAAACAGAATCCTCCTTATCACAACTGAATGTAACCTGAGGCTTTTTGCCATTCAAGATTTCAACAATCTTCTTGTTGGTAACATCACACATTTGATGGAATTTGTTCACGATCATACCGTTCTTGTAGCATGTACCTTGTAAACCTTCTGGTAGAAAAGAGTCACAGACCGAGTCCTGAGTACAGACATTACAGTTGATACCTGTCCAACCGTCATCACAATCACAACTATCACCTTCTCTAATTGGTCTTTGATTGTCTTTATCCAGTGATCCACAAAGTGGTTCAGAACAATCCTGGCCACCAAATCCATCTATACATTCACATTGGCCATTATACTCGTTACATTTGGAATATTGCTTGCACTCAAATGCTGGAAGCATACAATTGAAACATGGAGGACACTCATCTGTAGAGCTTATAATGTCATTGGATGATACCATCGCGGCCCCTAAGGAATTATCAAGGAAAGATTCTTGAGCTAAAGCACCACTCAGGAGAAACGGAAGTGAGAGACTCAAAAGCTTCATAATTCTTGCGATGTTGATGGTATTGAAAGGAAACTAGGGCTTATTAAGCACAACTGTACAGAGATTAGCAATTAATAGCACGCGGTTGAACGTTTTGAATATCGCAAATTCCTTCGCTGAGATATGGAGTAAGACAATGTAAGAAAATGATTATGAATTAGGAGTTTTTCTTCTTAACGGTTGCTGATAATTGAGGGCAGCTCCGTCTACTCAGTCGCTATCGGGCCTTTCATTTTTTTGCTTTTCCCTTACTTGGTGTTTGGGTGTCAAGGAGGTGATTATTGGCTCACTACAAAGGAAGATCTAAAGTAATGACTAGATATGTATATTACAGAGTGATTATGGTACCTTGCAACATGTACAGTTCACTGCTGCACTTCAGGTACAGTTGTAGTTTCATATTTAGCTTAACCCATAATTTCAGATCTTTCAAAATATCTTCACGATGTCTTCCCGTTAACGAGTTCTTCTCACTTGCAAAATCTCATAGTATCTATCACATTAGCAGATCTGAAGCTCCAAGTACTCCAGCACAAAAGCTTTCAAAAGAAAACTCCAGCGATTGACTGCGTCTATATCCACATGATTGAAATCATCATCAATTGTATGCCAGGTTTCCGGAAATTGGCGTGGTATTAGATGAACGACAGGTATCCCGGACCTCAAGAAAGGAATATGATCATCTTCCATGTAGCCCTCGAACTCCGGCTGAAAACTCTCAACAGGGGTGTGTAGATATTTAGACTGTAAACCTTTGAATAATTCGGGATATGTCTGAATAAGTCTGGATTCTATGGTTGAGAGATCATTGTATGATTCATGTGATTGTGGAAAGTAGCTAGGAACGTAATTGCTAGCTGTGGAGCCTAGCAAGTCTAGAAGGAGAAATAGTTCAATCCTTCTGAGCTCACCTGATTTGGACCAGACTGAATGTAAGTGTCTGGAACCATAAATTGAATCAGCAGCTGTCCACTTTTCGAATGCTTCCTCACCGTCGAAGAATACGATCTTCAAGCCAACATCAAGAGCGTATTCTTCTTTCTCCAGTGCTTCATCAAAGATACGCGTTACAGATTCAGCAACATCGAGTAGGATACCACATGAGACTGCACTATCTATAGCACCAATGAAACCTTCTGGCTGAATTTTGGAATCATAATGAGCAGCTAAAACCAAGTAATCAGTGTTTCCTGTATCAGGCTTCTTTGTGACAATAATGTTGGTGAAATTAAAACCCTTTTCAAAAAAGTTGTCTTTCTGTATGAGCCACGGATAACTTGATTTTGGATTAAGGGATTCAAAATGGGATATTATGTAGTCTTGAACGATCTTGGAGCCCTTTGACGACGGAACCCGTGTAATGTTAAAGTGTTTGAGGTGATTTCTGGGGTCGTGGTTATCAAGATTTAGCTTGCCGGTGGTAAGCCCTGATATCTTGGCGAGTGATTCTGCGGTCAACTGCTCATAAGCCAGCACAAATACAACGCAACACAGAAAATAGATCCCTAGTCGCTGGTTCATAATCCAGCTTTGTTCACTCAGGTATTTAACATGATGTAAATCTTTGTTTTTTCCTAGTCTGACACTTTTTAGGACATGAACTCGGAGATACGCTTCCAAGTCCTGATCTCTTCTCAGTACTCATAGATAAACTGGCCTGGTGTATCTTAAGGATGTGAATAACGTGCGTCGAATTTTACATTATAACTAAAGAATTATTGTGATTACTTCATAACATCATTTATTCATAATTAAAATCAACCTGCAACTATGGGTTACCTTCATCATACATTGGACAAGCTTTATTTGTCCTAATATGACCAATTTCACCGCAAGTAGCACATCTTCTTGACGTACTCTTTCCCTTTCCCACACCTTTGTTGACTTGGTTTTCTTTGTTAGCCTTACGTGCATTACGGCGCTCCTGATTCTTTTGCAATTTGGCCAATTGTTCTTCCAGAAGTTTTTTGGTTTTCTGGTTCTGTTCTTCATCATTTGTGAGTTTGACTTCTTCAGGGATGATATCTTCTTCTAGTTTCTCACGACGTTTGATATAGGCTGTGATAACAGCAGGGTCTTTAATGATTTCATGTTTTCTTTGGATAATACCATTCTTATCTTTGAAACGACGAGTAATTCTTAGGAATTTTGGAGCTTCTTGATTAACCTTGGTTGACGTAGTATCTGCGGTGTATGATGGGGGCACCGATGCCGGGGTTGGATCGGATAATCTCTTCTGCTGATCATACCAAGTCTTGGAAATCTCCTCATCATAAGCTTTTTGTTGTAATGCAACATTGTAGGAATGCCCATTGGATTCAAATGATTTAAACCCACCTTTCATAGATGTCTTCATGAATGAAAAACTTTTACCTTCAGAATCCCCACTTAATTGTAACATAGCTTTGCCCTGAGTAGCATTGATGAAATTCTTAGTCAAATTCCAGATTGCCAGTTCATCATTGATTTCTTCATCTGTATAGAAATTTTTATCATCCATTTGTTGCTGACCAACTTGCATTGCTTCTAGTAATGTCAAATCTTCAGGACTGATCAATCTATCATTTGGTAAATCTTCTTTCAATTTCCAGTAACCCTGATCATCACCAGATCTTTGGTATTCCATGAACTCCTTCAATCTTTGTCTATTCTGCATGTCATTCTGATCAGGAAAATGCTCTGAAATATCTTTGACCAACAACCTTCTTTCAGGACTTCTCTTCAGGACACGATAAACAATCATTTTCAGTCTGTTCTTACTTGCTGTCGTGACCTTTCTTGAATGTGGACCTGGAATATCAACAACTGGAAACAATTGACCCACGGTGAATAAATGCTGAATACTTTTTAAAAAAAACTTTTGAGAAACACCACCACCGGAGGATTTAATCAATAAGAAGTCAGTATTTGGAACTTCATGTTTGAACACAGGTGCTCTAACTAACTTGTTGTACAGTGTTGGAACGATATTACCAGGTTCAACGAAACCGAAATTCCAAAATGGTGACTTATCTTGAACACCAAGAACATGGGTTTCACCAACTGACAACTTAGGTCTTGAGGTATCCTCTTCATCCTTCTTTCTGTAATAATTAATGAGTTTGGAACCCATACCAAAGTTGGGTAAAACAATTGGCGTTTGCTCTGTGTGTTCCATCAAGATAGTTTGACCTGTATCACCTAGGGTTAAATCGGTGGTTTTATTCAACAATTCCTTGATTTCCTTACCTCTATCTTTCTTCCTCTTTCTTGTTTTAAGTTTAGAAAATGAAATGACTTGACCTTGTCTGACTTTGAAAGTATGCCTGTGGAAATTTCTGATTTGCTCTTTTGTTAAACGAACTTTGTAATAAGGAGACTGTAATCTGACGGCTGGCATAGAGTGTTCAATATTCAAATTACCAATCGTCGATCTGATCTTACTATGGTAGTTTTCTTTCAATAGATCATAATTTTTGTCATTTGAAATGTTAAACTTAGATAGCAAGGAACTTTCACTTAATGGTATGATTGGAGCTTGAGTCTTTACTTTAGCTCCATCTCTTTCATCAATGAACAACAAGTTTGGATCGTTCAAATCTAACTTCAATTTGGTATTCAACTGACCCTCAAAAATAGCATCATCTTCATAGTCGTCATAGTCGTTGGAATTACCATCTTGATCGTCAATCTTTAATTTCTGTGCAGTAGGCTCATCAACGGTATCACCAACGATGGCATCATAGTCCCATTCGAATGTGGCCAGGATCAAATCTGGGTCCAATTCAGTTCGCTTCTTCTTAGCAGTAATTTGGTTTTCCAGCATGTCTTCCTCGATGGGTATTAGTCTCTTGGAATCTGTATTTCCATTATGTTCCAACGAAGATCTAAATATTCTTCGTTCATCAATATCAACTTCCAATTGTAACTTTGTGGGTATCAATGGTCTGATATGTGAAGGAGTGTGATATTCATATTTCTTAGGGTTTGGACCAAATATGGCGTTCATATTCAAGATTGCATCTTTCTTAAAGTCAGGATAATAGAACTTCAATAGATTCTCTTGAAACTTCAGCAACTCTGCATCTTCTTGTTCTTTTTGTTTTCTGCTTTCTTCGTTAGGTATATCGTCAAGATTATCCAGCTCTAAGTCACCAAAGCCAGCATGCCCAAAATCTTCTTCAACAGGACCACCAAATAACTGATCAAATGCATCATTCTCCGTCTCTTTTGATCCCTCAATGCCTTTATCGAGTTCCTTCATAAATTCATCATTACCATTCTCATTACTACCTTCAGTTAGTTTGTTAGTAGACTGTTCCTCTTCTGGAAGTTCATCGTCAGCTAATTCATCCTCATCTTCGAAATCAATAGCATCAGCTGCATGTTCTGTTTTTGAATCCCCAACTTGGCCAATAATATTGTCCATATCGAAAGAACCCAACTTTCCATTGAAAAGCGCATCAAAGGCGTCATTTTCATTGGACAAAGATTTCCCTTTGGGTTTATTTGACATTTTGTATCAAAATATGAAGTGTCCAAATAACGGAGAGGTCTTCGAAACCTAATTGAACAGCCGAATTGAGCTGTTTTCGTACAAATGCTTTCAGTTTCAGTGTTTACTGTTTATACGCTTTTTACGCCTTTGAAGAAAAATAGAAGAAACATCCGTACACCAACTAGCCAGCTTCGTCTTATTTTGCTTTCCCTGGAAATCATGTGTTTAACGACACAATAGTAAGACACAACCGTTTGGACAGAATTTCATTCATCTTCTACTAGAAAATGTCAGGGAGACAATCATTACTTGGACAATCACTTGTCAGAAACGCAAATGCTCTAAATTTCGGACAAGATGTAACCATTGAGAGGCACTGGAAGAGAGATTGGTATAGTCCTCTAAAGCCAGTGCAATCCACTACAATCACCCCAAGTTCGACACCAACACCATTTGGCGATGAAGCAACCCCGCAAGAACAGCATTATCCTTTCAGAGTAAAAGCATGGGTGATAGATGAGAATTACAAACCTGTTGTGGATGGTGAGGAAGAAGATCTACTAGATTTGGACAATTATTCGACCCTGAAAAACGCTGTTGTCAATAATGGCTTAACTGATCAAGCCATCAGAGGTGCAGTTGCAACCGACGGTGATGCTATTCCTGGTATTTCCAAGTCCACTGATTATGCCACTGCTGCGGCTGCTGCTGACAAGAAAGATGAAGATGAAGAAGAAAAAGAGGAATTAAAGAAAGAAACCAGTGTCGGTGAAGAGACACAGCAGGTGGAAGGGACTAATGAAAATGCTGAACCAGAAGAAGAAGCGAAGCTTGAGGATCTACCGCCTCCTCCAGTGACAGAAGAACCGGAAGCCGAGTCCACAATAGGTGAAGCACCAATAGATGGAGCACCAATAGATGAAGCACCAGTTTCCGAGCCAGAAAAAAAGGATGTCGATGGTGATGTTGTTATCGATTAGATAAGGGTTCTATAATTACTTGTACTACTAGCTTTAAAGAACCAAAAATTCAGACATGTATTCACACATCAGCATCTGTAACGTTTTCAAAGATTTCATCCAAATCACTCTTGATCTTGATGAATGAGACCCCAATCCTGGCAGCTTTGGCTGCATCCTTTAGTGATTGGTCATCGTCCATGTCCCATTTAGATTCAATTTGACTGTATGGTTTATTGTTAAACTCATATTTATATTTTCTCTTTTGTGATGCTAGGGCATTTAATTCAGTTGTGTCACTTTGACCAGTGGTTACGATGAATGCAGTTTTCGATGGTATGGATTTATAGATCTCTCCCAAGCGCTCGTTGAGCGGCTCGTATAACAGGGATTGATCGTGCGTTGAAAGCTCAATCTCTCTTAAATTGGCAACAATCAGATCCGCTTTTGGAATATGAGAAACGACCCTTTCAACAACTTCATCATCATTTGAAACCTGTATGTATCTTTCTTGATTTGGCTGCGTTTTACAGTAGTCTATGACGCAAGCCTTCTTCTTCACTTTATCAAGATCTTGAAATATTGGTTGGCCATCAATGACTTTACCTAATAATCCTCCTTCAACCAGTTTCAATTTAACCAGATCCAAACAAACCTTGGAGTCTTCAATTGAATCATGGGAACCTTCTTGAATCGTCTTTTGTAGAAATTGTCTGGCTAAATATTTCAAACTTGACCTGAATGGTGGACCCCTAGGATGCTCAAAGATTATTGCTGTATCCAAGATGTTTGGATGGCGGATCTTCAACACATTTAAATCATTCTCAAGTGAATGACCGATGAGATAATCATCTGAACTAATAGTCTCTTTGATCTTCTTTTGAATATCTTTCAAAGTCGTTTCAACATGCTGTAAACTCTCTTTGGTAATCCCACTATATTCTGTCAAATAGTCTGTAATCTCATCTTCTGGTTTGACAAGCTCATCCATGATGATAGTTTCATTAAAGTCAACGATTGAAACTCTAGTCAACACTTTGCCCTTGGCAGTCTCACACATTTCACAGTCAATTGCAAAGGTATGAGAGCCTTCATGTTCAAATTTCACAGTATCTATCCAATCTTGAACTAATTCACTTCTATATTTATCGTCTAAGCCTTCAGTATCCGGGTGGATTGGATAGTCATTCGATATCATCTCTTCCAGTGTGATCTTTAATGATGGAATGGTGACTTTCAAAGCCTTTAGATCTTGAATCATTTTGTTCTTCTCCTTCTTTGTCAATGGCCTTGAAGTGAAAGCTTTCATTAATGGAAAGATAGATTCCTTATCACCAGGAGCAATAGTCACAAGACTCTGTTCAAACTGATCTTTGAAGAATTGCAATGAAGTGGGTATTTGCTCTAACTTATGTGATAAAACCTCTGAATCATTCACACCCAGAACGGAAGCACTCAGAAAGGGGATAACCACGATTACAACCTTTTCAATGGCCGATCTATTGGTCACTTTCATATAGTTTGGTAATTCATTAAATGCACCCAGTAAATACAAAGATAAGTCTCTTAGATGTGAAAACTTCAGCTTTCCATTTTCATCAATATCTATGCTTGAAGGTACATTGCTCTTTCTCTTTTTATCGACTACAATCAATTCGTTCGATTTATTGAGAACTCTTGCACTGCTTCGTCTCCTTCTCTTGTTCAGCTTCTTTCCAGGAGTCTGGGACAATGGTTCTAACAAGATAGTGTCTGAGTCCTTTTGGTGAATGCTTAGCTTCCTAAGCCCTGAACCATCTGGAATATCATCATGATCTCCTTGCATTTTCGTAATATGGCTGGAATTGTTGAAGGGGATACAAAGAGTAATTGAGGCAGCAATATGGTGATTGGTGGTTACCTAAGAGATAAATTTTCAATGGAGAACAATTTTAGAAACGTGCAAATTGACAGAGTTCAAAAATGAAATCTGGTATCAAAATGAATTCATTTAATAAACACAATAAGAAAGAGGAGAAATAGGAGGAAATATCTCAATGTAGCAGAAAGGGTGGTAAACCTTTCTTCAGTGTATTATAAATATATATGTTGGCTTAGGAATTGTTGTCCCTCTCATCGCTCTTGAGCTTCGGTTGGTGGAAAGACGCGAAATTGTAGCTTTTCGTGTCTTCGCCATAATACACAACCCTATGAATATTTACATAGACAAGGTTGGGAAAATGGGTGTCTGGGATGATTTGGTGGCCAATGTTGCAGCTTATAAGCCTGTAAAGAAGACACTGATTCTTATTGGTGAGTTCAAAAAGCAGCTTCCTGTACGTTTTTTCCTGTATTAACTAGTGATAGGTGGATCTGAGGAAGCTCAAAATAGTTTGATAAAGAACTTGTATGTGAAGAATGATACTCTATTAAGAAAAGATACCAATAAGATTGCAAATAAATTCTACTTAGGGTACACTTTCATTCAGTATAAAGATAACTCTCAAGAATTACTTTCAACACTGCAGATATATACACTTCCTAAGGAGTTCAAACAGTCATACAAGAGTATCTTACATACTGTATTAAAAAATTTACGATTGGAGGACGTATTGCTGATACCACTATTAGACTATAGTGAAGACCCAAATCATTGGTTGAGAGACTTGAACCTGATATTACAAATTTTCCAAGAATTGACTGAAGATAAAAAATTACCGGAATTGTTAATGATTGTGGTTAACAAGAATTCTAGAATTGATTGGGATCAAGATGTTCATGAGTATATTCAATTGTGTCTCCGCAGCGTTGCTCTCAGAGAATCAGGTTCCCTGATATTTACAAACATCGCTAAATACAATCCTAAGATCATAGAGTTCATATCATCAACTTTAAAGTTCCCAATTAAAGAAAACTACAGAATCAATATCGAACCAAATTTCACAGATTATTCAGAGTTGTTGATACCGAAAGGATCAGATTCATGGGGTAAGATCAAGACTTTGAGTGATGAGATTGATCCCGAATCCATATCGAAGACCTGGAGCATAGGTGAACCTGAGTCAGAGTTTATCACAACGTTTGAAAAATTTGTCCCTGCTGTGACAAAGGAACCAAAGAAGATAGTTAGGGAACCTGTTCCACCTCCAAATGTCCCATTCCAGGAATTTTTGCAGGATTTGTATGAAAGAAGGAAGTCCAAGGGGGAGATTTTCAAAAAGTTGTCGGGCAAGACAACAACGTAGCATAGCTATAAATCTAGTGAACTAAGTGCACACTTGAGAAAAGAGACCATTGTTGTAGCAGCTGAAGATAAGACAAATGCAGCATCGCTTGAAGCACTGAATGCAACGAATTGAGACTAAATCGGTTGCAACAGTGGACTCTCATTTATTTTCTTTTGCATGCCAGGGTATTGATCTAGAGCCTGATTGGCATCTTTAGGCCAAAATTTGAGCTAACTATTATTAGGCAAGATGAACTAAAAGTTCACATGGACAATTCAACGGCTGTGATAAATTCAGAAAACCTGTATGAATATCTCTTCACGTTGATTCTTATTTCATAAATTTCCAAAGGATGCATTAATTCTTTTTAAGACTTCCCTCCGATTTTTTTTGGCAATGATATATAATAAAAATAAATAATAAATATTATTATTTATTTGCGGCCAGAAACGCAGGAAAGTGGCTTCAAAAGATTTCAAAATTCCCAACAATGTCTATAATGAATTGAGAGTCGATATCTGGCAGACTTACAGGGCACGAAAATAATACTGACATACATTGTAAAGCACAGATCCCATTGGAGGAAATTTCTTGAATTATTCCTGGCGGAAGCGGTAAAAAAAAATGCACCGGCTTAATTAAGAGAGACATGATCAAAACTTAGGCTATCGTTATGGCCGTGAACCATTACGAAGATTCATAATCTCTATTCATATACATTTAAAATTAATTAGTCTATTTGTAATCACCCACATTATAGATACCAATATCCACTTCAGCTTTAGCGTTGATATCACTGTGTAATTCTTCATTCTTTTTTTGGTTTTGAGCTCTAACTTCCTCTAACTCTTGTAAATAGATATCTTCAACACCAGTGATATATTCACCAGTGAAGACACCAACTTCAAAGTTCTTAATACTGCCTGTTTTGCAACAGTCAATTAAGTCTTCTAATTTTTGATAAATGACTAAATCAGCACCGATCGCTTCAGCAACTTCATCTTCGGATTTACTGTATGCAACCAAGGCCTTGGTATCGGCTAAGTCAATACCATATATGTGATTAAATCTGATAGCTGGGGCAGCAGATGCAAAGTAAACTTTGTTAGCACCTGCTTCTCTGGCCATTTGGACAATTTCTTTAGAAGTGGTACCTCTAACAATGGAATCATCCACAATTAAAACATTTCTATTTTTGAATTCAGATTCCATTGCATTTAATTTTCTTCTCACTGATGAAACTCTCTTCTTTTGGTCAGGCATGATAAACGTTCTACCAACATAGGTGTTCTTAACGAAACCTTCTCTGAATGGTACACCTAATTTAACAGCACATTCTAAAGCACAATTTCTTGATGTATCTGGTACAGGAATAACAACATCGATGTCATCCTTAATTGGTAATTGTGAAATATTTTCAGCTAATTTAGCCCCCATGGCTAATCTTGTGTGGTAGACCGATATACCATCTAGAACAGAGTCAGGTCTAGCAAAGTAGACGTATTCAAAAATATCTGGGGTGTAATTGCCAATTGGAACAACTTGTTTGAACTCAACGACACCAGACTTTTGTATTATCACAGCTTCACCGGGTAATATATCTCTAAATTTCTTAAAATTATGGGCTTTTAAAACAACAGATTCAGAAGCAACCATATAATCAACTGTACCATCTACATTTTCACGTTCACCAAACAACAAAGGTCTAATACCATTTGGATCACGGAATGCAAATAAACCATACCCTGCCAACAAACCAACACAAGCGTAAGCTCCACGGCTTAATTTGTAGACCCCTTCAAGGGCACTAAAGATATCGGAATTGTTCACACGAGCTTTGTCAAATGAAGACAATTGTGCAGCAAAGATGTTCAGAAGTAACTCAGAGTCAGAGTCTGTGTTAATATGTCTATGCACAACTTCATCCAAATATTTTCTCAACTGTGAAGTGTTAACCAAATTTCCATTATGTGATAGTGAGATACCATATGGAGAGTTTACATAGAACGGTTGAGCCTCTGAACCAGCAGATGAACCAGCAGTTGGATAACGTAAATGAGCGATACCTAGGTTACCAACCAAGGTACTTAGTCTTTCTTTAGTGAAGACATCGCGGGCCATACCATTACCTTTACATTGGTAGAATCGACCTTTTGGACCAGATGTTGTGATACCGGCCGCATCCTGACCACGATGTTGTAAGAACAATGACCCATCGAATAATTCTGGACCAGCATTGGCCGTCTGATCAGCAAGACATAAACCTAAGATACCACACATTCTAGGTTTCAGTTAGTATTAATCACAGAGATGAAGAGTATATAAGGTCATTAGTAGGCCTGTGAGATCAGATATCTTAGATCGTCTCCTCAATATGAATTAGGAAGTCTAACGTCTAAATGAAAATCTCTTTATATCATCATTAAAAATTCCAGAGCCCTGCTGTAAAACTTATTTCTTTTACTCACATATTTAACTGGTATTATGCAAAGGAAAGGCAAACGAACTAACAGATGCAGAACTTTATAGTTAATTTCAATCTATAAAAATATCAAAGATCAAACAAAGTTACATTCTATTAGTTTTCTTTTTTTTTTTTTGACTGAAGATGAAGTGAATTTTTTTTTTCTCTTTCCTTTTTAATTAATTAACCTTGGGAGAAGTCAAAATGGGCCCTCTCTACCATTTTATTTTTTAGTACGCGAAAACGCTCTACAACTTAGTTCTGGTTAGTCCACTATCAATGCTTTTTAGCTGGGGTATATAGAATTGGTATTTTTTCGAGTGGGAATTTCATACAGTACGTAAATTAGATTTAAAAATTTTGGATGTGAAGAAAACTAAAATAGTTTTATCTGAGAGATGTAACCTTGAGATGGTGATTTGTATGATTTTATTGGAAAAGAAGTATTAGTTAAGAATAGTATTAGTTTTAAGAAAGAATCTTCTTCGGGTAATATTTGTTAGGGTTCTTGAGTGGCCTTAGCAAGAAAATAATCAGTGGACTTCCTAATTTCCAATGGGGTTTAAGCCCCAATCAGTGTCTAGAATTTAGCTCTTAAACTGCAAACTACAAGTCACGGGTTCAAATGTAAAAGTTCTTAAAGGATATTCTGTATCTAGCACAATAACATAACCAAACACAATATTTGAGTAACTTCATTTATAGCCATACGATTCCCACTCCTCATTGACCTTTGCCTTTAACTTCTCGTCATAATGATCAAAGTTACAAGTTGTAAACTCCAATTCTTGCTTATACTGCTGGGGGAATAGACAATCAGTCACAACTTTCCCGCCTTGTCTCAAACCAGATTGTGAAATGAACGGTGCCAACGGGAAGGCAGTGACATCGCTAAAGTAATATTGATCCAAGCCTGGAGTATGACGAGTTGAATATGCCCAGAAGACTTTTCTAAAGTCAAAGATATCAATATCATCACCGACAAGAACAATTTCATGGATAGTAAAACCAACTTTACTTCTGAAGTAAATATCGCCAATTTTTTTCGCAAATTCTTCAGGAGTGGTATTTAAAGCTTGCAATTTCTTTGTATCAACTTTCATAACAAACCATAGAGCTTGGGCTTCGTATGGTGCGAAAATGTCAATAATTGGTAAATTGTTTTTAATGGCCAATTCTTTAGCTTCAACAGCATTCAAGACACCGATTAATGTATGAGTTTCATCAACGGCAATGCCTGGATTGGAGATTGGTAAGATTGGATTATTCCTGTAGGTAACAGCGTTGAAAGTGTAAGTTGGACAAGGATGTGATTGATGATTGAAACAATAACCGTGCATTTCACCAAAAGGACCTTCTGTAGTTAACTCATCCAAGTTCAGAGTACCTTCCAGTACAATCTCTGAGGTTGCAGGGACCATTAAATCATTAGTTTCACATTTTACCAAAGGTACAGATGCACCTAGTAGTGCGCCAATATAGTCTGCTTCGTTTTGACCGGCTGGGATAGGCATAGATGAGACCAAGATAGCAGCAGGTGGCACACCGAATGCTAAGGCAACTGGTATCTTATCACCTTTACCAACTTTAGCCCACTCATCAGCAACAACACGAATATGTTGTGGATTGATAACCAAACCCGTGACTCTGTTCTTCCCAGCAAGTTGACCCCTTGCAATTGACCAATTGGTCCAGCTACCATCTGGGGTTTGCAGAACCCACATTCCATAGGTTTGTAAATAAGGACCACCGTCATTTGGATGCAAGGTTGGAACAGCCCAAGTTGAGAAATCAATCTCATCAACAGCCAGGATATTCTCTTTAACTGGAGCCTCTGATGCAGGAACCTTATGTGGCTTGATAGGTGATTTTGTCTTACCAGCAATAAGGAAGTCAATGATATCTTTAATGTGGGAGTTTTTAGGAAGACCTAAATGATGGGCGACTCTAGCATGTTTTTCCTCTCCATGACCACGTAATGAAGCGGGAGCACCAAGGACACTAAAAAATGGGTTCTTTGCCTTCAGGTTAGTGAACAATGGGGCTGCAGATTGAGTCTCCGAAGCCTTTCTAGTGATGGCACCAACTTCAAGATACGGGTCAATCTCTTTGTCAATCTCAACTAGATCATTCTCATCACGTAAAGTCTGAACAAAATCTCTGAATCTTAAAGCAGGGTTCAACTGGCCACGACCAGCAGTGGTACTGAATATTCTAACCGCCTTCAGCATGGCTCTAGTGATGATAGTTCTCTAGAAGGACGAAATAGAGAAGGAAAAGGGGGAAAAGGAATGGATAGCTATAGAACCATGGATAAGAAACTCCTTGCTATTGACCTCCTATGATGCAGTATCGTAGTAGGGGGTCTGTCTCGGGAGCAGCACATATATTTGGAACTGTGGGCCGACAACCGAAACAGCACATACCGATCTCTTTGCTTCTTATGACGCAGAGATCACCGACTGCTTGCCCCTGCTGTGGGACTAAAAAGATGATGATGATACAAACCGAAGAAATTGATCGATGTTCATTGCCCACTAACGATTCTTTAAAAGAGTGAAGATTACCAGTTATCTACTGGTATCATAATCGGAAATGTTACTTCGTCGCTCTCAAGCTCCCATCCTAAGACGCTTTGATTTCAATGTTAAAATACAAACAAGAGCGAACTCCACACTCTCAGATTTCGAACAGTTTAAAAAATGGAATTCTAAACAGCGTCCAAAGAGAATAGTGGTGGCCATCACAGGCGCTACAGGTGTTGCTATTGGTGTACAAATCCTGAAAACACTAAGGGCATTGAATGTTGAGACTCATCTAATCATATCCAAATGGGGTTTAGGAACTATGAAATTTGAGACTGACTATTATGTTAAAGATGTTGTCCAGCTTGCAACAACGCATTATTCGGTGAAAGATGTTAGTGCTCCAATTTCTTCTGGATCTTTTCAGCATGATGGAATGATTGTTGTTCCATGTTCGATGAAAACACTGTCCGCTATTAGAGTTGGGTATACTGAAGACCTTATAGTTAGAGCAGCCGACGTCACCATTAAAGAAAAACGAAGACTACTACTATGTGTTAGAGAAACACCATTATCAAGTATCCATTTAGAAAACATGCTTGAATTGAGTAGAAACGATGTGGTGATTTTCCCTCCCGTCCCTGCTTTCTATACAAAGCCTCAAAGCATACAGGATATCATTGATCAAACGAGCGGTAGAATATTGGACTTTTTTGGAATTGACAGTGGTGAGTTTCCAAGGTGGAATGGGATCAGGGATGCAAATGTGGTGAACAAAACGAAGAAAGATTCCGGGAAAGATGAATGATTGATCGAGGACTTAGATTATGAGCGACTATGATCATACATAACCAAAGCATGAACAAGAAAGAGTCATTGCATTAACAGTGGGAGTATTTAAGAGCATTAATGGTCAATCTTCAATGAGAAATCAACGTACCCAGTACCTTGGTGAATAGAACTTGTACTATAGACATCGATCTCATTTGTTAAGTAGGTGGAAATATTGTCTAAAGTTAAACCACCACTGCATTCTAATAAAAAGCTTTTCTTACCTTGCCATTTATTTTTGATACTTTGAGCAGCCACCTTTAGATCATCACCAGTGAAGTTATCTAACATGATGACATCAGCGCCAGCTTCAATGGCTTCATCAGCTTCTTCTTCACTTTGACATTCAACTTCAATTTTAATGGAAAAGCCACACACCTTTCTAGCATTTATTACAGCTGAGGTAATGGACCCTGTTGACCAAATATGATTATCTTTCAGCATGACCATGGTGCTTAGATCGTAACGATGCTGATCACAACCTCCAACTAACATACTATATTTCTCCAATCTTCTAAACCCTGGTGTTGTTTTCCTAGTACCAGCAATGATGCCTTTGAAGCCGCCATTTCTGGCTAATGTGATAGTCTTATAAGACTGTGTAGCAATACCTGAAGATCTAGCTAAGATATTTAGTGCAACTCTTTCTGCAAGTAAGATATTTCTAGCTGGTCCTGAGACTTTAGCAACGGCAATTTTACCATTTTGTTCTACATAGGTACCTTCCTGTACTAGCCATTCCACTTGTAATTGACATTGATCAAAGACTTCTTGAGCAAATGGTATACCTGAAACGATGCCTGAACTTTTACAAAACAAAGTGGCAGTCTTTGGTACATCTCCGACAACGTATCCACCATAGTCGAAAGATGGGGTATCTTCTGTTAACCAATTTGTGACATCTTTCTTCCATTGGCCGTTCAACGGTAGTAGATGAGCAAATTTTGGGTTGGGATTGGACATTTCTTCAACTTTTTGTTAGCATGAAAGTGTTGGTGATTCAATATGGAGACTGTCGGTCTTTTTTTTGTTTTTGTTTTTCTTTCTGTTCTGATCTTTCTTATGGACTAGAGGAAGAGATCGAAAGGAGCCAAAATGAACGATTCGTGGCAAGATGTGGATGATTCTCATAGAAGAAACAGTGATGAGGAACAAGGGCAGGAACTGGATCAAGGAGAGGAAGAGTACAGAGACACAGGTGTAGAATTTGTGAAAGGTGAGCAGTTTCAATGCCTTTCCTTGGGATCACACTCCTACTAACAATTGAAATACAGGTTTGAGAGAGATGGAATCATTGGGACTTGTGGATATCGGTGCTCTTGGTTCTTGGTCCGTCTCGTCATACAAGACTGGCTCAGGTGTAAAGGAACTTCGAGAAGACTCCCCACTAAAATTCTGGCAGAGTGATGGGGTTCAGCCACATCATCTAGATATACACTTCTCCAAGCGCGTTACCGTGTCCAGACTCTCCATATTTACAGATTTTGCCTTAGATGAGTCTTATACGCCTTCAAAAATAGTGGTGCTTTCTGGCCATGGATTCCATGATTTATTGGAAGTTGTCACGTTGGATCTGGCACAGCCTACGGGATGGACTCATGTTGAATTTGATCAAATTGAAGGTTTAGAAAATGGGTTAAGAACTTTCTTGATTAGACTATTGATTGTGGCCAATCATCAGCATGGTAAAGATACACATTTGAGGGCAGTAAAGATATATTCACCTTCAACGGTTTATTCCATGGATACAACGGTGTTGGGTCCCTTCACAAGTCGAAAATTAGCTAGCGAAGCGACGATTCGTTAATGAATTGCATAGTTGGGTCGAGATCAATTAATGAGCTATGATAGTAGAAAATAATGTTTGGTGGTGTACTTTTAGCTCCTGTGTAGTCTATCTTACAGCGAAACATTATACTGCCGCTCAGACAAGAACTAGTGAATGTGAGTCCTACAAAATTTCACGAGTTACAACTTTTCCACTGTGCTTATTAATTAGGTATATTTAATAACCTAATTGCGACATCCCTTTGGAACCTTCTGGGCTTAATTGTGATTTCAATTGACTAACAAAAGCTCCACTGGATTGCTCATTCAAGGACTTCAATTTATCAACAAAGTATAATCTACCGCCTTGAACAGTATCCAAATTTGAAACAGGATCGAAAGGTTTTTGACCAATAGTGGCCAATCTTGAGAAGTTAGAACCGAACGAAGAAACTTCATCAAATTCTAATTCAGCAATTTCATCATGCTCAGCTTTGATATTATGAATTGATTCAGTTGTAGTAATCTTAATCAAAGTTTCAATAGTTGGCACTAATAATTGTTGCAAGGAACCCGATAAGAATTGAGGATTAGTGATCAAGTTGGATAAACCAACAATGACAATCTTCTTCTCTAATAGATTTGCCACGTTTTCCACTGATGGTAATAGGAATTGCTGATAAATTGTAGCAAATATACCTTGCTGGACTTGTTCAAAGAACTGTAGGGCATAATCACTTGACTTTATGATAGTCAACTTAGAAATGAACAAGATTAGCTTCTTGACATATTTTTCGGTTCTTGAAGTTTGTAATCTTTGCAATAATAAGATGGCAATATTTTTGGTATAGTTGGCTAATCTATCATCACCAATATTCAAGATGATAGTTTCTAATAGATCAAACCCATAATTTTCATTCAATTTCGATGAGATTAATTTCTGGAAGACACCTAGTAATGGATCCAATTCAACAAACACGGATGAATCTTTAGAGATAATAGAGTTCAATAGTCTAGAAATTGCCGGGATATTACCTCTAAATTCCCAGATAGCTGGTGATAACAACGGTTGGATTAACTGTTTGTAAGTATTTGGTAATGATGCTTCCTCAGGAGAGTGTTCTAACAAAAATGCAAAGATTTGAAAGATATATGGAACAAATTCTTGAACATCAGCACCTAGAATTGATAATAGACTTGGAATAATCAATTCGTTGAATTTGACCCAATTCTTAGCAACGTTGAATTTGATGAGAACACCAATAGATTCAAATGTGAAGTGTGAGAATTTTGGATTTGATGGATTCTTGGATATTATATTGACAATCGATAATAGCTGTTGGATTAATTCCGAACTATAGTCATTGGTTGCATCTTCTGCAATGATCAAGACCCTCATCATTGTTTTCATTAAAAACTCATTTTCAGCTAACTTTTCAGGGGTTGAGCTGTTCTGCAATACCAGTTGAAATAATGATTGTAACAGACCTTGTACAAACGGGCTGATATCTGTTTTATTGAAGATTAAATTCTGACCTTCACTTCTGATTGATAAGATTCTTTCAATGGTGATGGCCGAATAAGTGTATTCAACAAACTCTTTAGATTGTAAGTGCTTAGATAAAATTGGAAATGATTCCAACAATTGTGCCTTTGTCAATTGATTTCGGAAAGTATAAATGTACCTGATAGCATCGACTTTTAGAATTGGATGAATGTTATCATTAATCAAGTCAGAAACAATATTGTTGGTGAAGAATTGAACAACGTCCAGCAATAAGTTGGTCGATGAGATACCAGAGCTCGTAACAGAACCTTTAGCGGCTAGTGCAGTGAATAAATATATTGATAAATCTTTCAGCTTCCAATTAGACGAATCGAGTTGGAATTGTGTCAAGAACTGTTCAATGTATTTCAAAACAACTTGAGTGGTTAGTTGTTCATTCTTACTCTTCAATTCTCTCAAGAAGTCAATTGATGATCTCCTTCTTGTATCCGAATCAGAACCTTCTAAATCTCTTCTGATATATTCAATTGGGTCATCTTCGAACAATTCCTCATCTGACTCTCTAACTGTTAAGTTTGGAATGATGATTCTTTCTGTGATTTCCTTTAGAGCAGTCTCATTGTTGAAAATTTCTGAATGTTTTGGTAATTTGACAACAGATGTTAAAAACGATAGTAGTTTACTGACAAGTATATCGTATTTCTGTTTGGAGTCTGTACTGGTCAGTTGATTCCAGACAGATTGAATGAATTGTGGGATTATCGGTTCAAAGACATCTTCATACCTAATCGTGTATAATTGGATTAATTCAGAGATTGAAGTCTTAACTTTTGTTAACGTATCGATTTCAGCTTCTTCTTCATTATCGGTTAAAAGCGGATTGCTGTATATCAAATATTTGTGAATAATGGTCATGCCTTCATTTAGATGATCCTCGAAGAATTCTGGAATATCTTGACAGTTTAAATCGTAGTAGATCTTGACCAATAACAATAAAACATCAAAAAGTATGAAAAGTTGAGCTTTGTTAGAGTTGTTAGCATCAATTTGTTCATCAACTGTCTTTAACAAGTTCAAAAAGGGAACTGTGAACTTATTTAGAACGAGTTTAATTTCTAAGAACAGAGCATCTGATCTGAACAATGGTCTCCATCTTTTGAAGATTGAATGAGCAACGGTTAAAACACCTTTATTATTAACCATATCAGTTTCAGATAATTTTGCTACCAAATCATCGATTAAAGTAGTCCAGCGATCAGGGAAATCAGAATCAGCAATGATAGAGATAGCTTCACCGATTTGAACTTGTAAATTGTTCGGTAACGTGATCATCAGGGGGATGATTTCATTTTTGATCAAGTCAGAATCCTTGGTGATGTAATTACCGTTTTCGTCAACCCATTTACGTCTGATGAAATTTTTGAAGAATAGAGCAGCGGCTAATCTTGTGGATATTTGTAAATTAGTAGAAGCAATGATATGTAAGAGCGTCAATGGGAAGCCCTGTTGATCTTCCAAAGCACGCAACTGTTGCTCAGCCAGTTTAGCAGTTGTTGGTTGCAAAGATTGGTCCAGTAGCTTTGTGATTGTCTCCAAGTCAGACATGATTCACCAATTTGCAATTGAAGTTCAGTTTTAAAGACCGTTTTGATGAAGAATTTTGAAGAATTTTTTGAAATTTTTCGAAAACCAAAACATTGAACTGATGTAATAGGAAGCTTTCGCGAATGAATTATTGGATCTGCAGTACACTGGTAAAGAGATGACAGAATCTTCGAAAGAATACTACTACTACTACTACTACTACTACTACTACTACTACTACTACTACTACTACTACTACTACTACTACTACTACTACTACTACTACTACTACTACTACTACTACTACTACTACTACTACTACTACTACTACTACTACTACTACTACTACTACTACTACTACTACTACTACTACTACTACTACTACTACTACTACTACT